>VXAZ01000785.1:4433-32061 GCA_013399875.1 Gymnorhina tibicen
AACTTCAAAAAAAAAAAAAACAAAAAACCACCAAACAGAAAAAAACATTTCAGTACTTTACAAATGCTTGCAATTTACAAACAAACAAATTTGAGACTATACTTACTTGCACCATGAGTGAGCAAGCCAATTCAACCCATTTAACTGATAATCTCTTAACTCTAAACTTTCGTGTCCTCCAATGTAAGGTGGTTGCTTCTTTAGTGCAACAAACCGTGGCCTTTGTTTTAGAACCTGTGAAAAGCAAACTGATGATCAGTCAATGATCGAAGTGTAACTGACTGAAGTTACCAAAAATCTTCCTATAGAAAAAGTAACAGGAGGTATTTACTAGGTAGTCAATTCCAGTTTTTATCCATCAGTGTAAGCAAGGCCATATAAAAACACCAAGTAATTTGCAAGTTGAAACTAGTTTGATTGCTAATCTAAATGTCCCAACATGAGTGACATTAATTCACTCAAAGTCTTCTCTTAAAATAAACTATAATAGTAAACAAATCCATTTCTGAATACTAGTAAAAATGCAGGGGACTGGCATCTAAAGAAACCTACTCTGAGTAGTGCTATTGTCCATACATCCTACTATGTATTATTATTGCTATTCAAAAAAAACTTCCAATAAATACATAACATGTATTTGACGAAACAAAAAAAACCCCCACGTTTTTACTACTGCAACTGATGTGGTGGCTTGAACTTGGCCAGCAGCCAAGCTGCCACCCAATTGCTTACTCACTTCCCACACCAGAGGGACAGGAGAGAGAAATGAAAAGGCAAAAGTGAGAAAAAAATTGTGGGTCAAAATAAAGAGTCTACTGGGTGAAGGAAAAACACCCATCCAATCAAAACAAAAAAACACACAGAAAAAAACCCCCACAAGTGACAGAATGTGAGTCACACATTAATTCACCAGTAGACTGATGACCAGCAAATCTCCAGGCAACAGGCAACCCCTGCTTAGCCCACTCAACTTACTGTTGAATAAGACATTAAATGGCACCAACCACCTCTTTGGCCAGCTGGGGGTCAGCTGTTAACTGGTGTGTTCCCTCCCAGCCTACTCATGGTGGGGATGACACAACAGGACACAGAGAAGGCCTTGACATTGTGCAAGCACTGTTCAGCAACAGCCAGTATGTGTTACCGAAACCATTTACGTCACAAATCTAAACCACAGACTGTAGAGGCTGCTATGAAGAAAATTAACCCTATCCCAGTCAGACCCAGTACAACTGATTATAAATCCATTGCAAATTAAATACTCACCTTGCAATCTTTAAAGGGAGTGGTCTTGGATTGATTTCTGCTGAAGTACTCATCAATGCGTGCCTGAAACTTTTTGGCAATGAGAGCTCCATCTTCCCAGCTACATTCAGAATAAGGCAGACCCTGCCACTTACAATAGTAGTCTGGATAACCAGCAGCTGATTTCTGATTTGAATGAGCTGCAAAAATGCACCAAAGATCTGATCAGCATTTTACTTCTGTACCGTATGAAAACATTAATATGAGGTAATAATACAACAGAAGCTAGACCCATACAGACAGCCTGACAGCTCTTCTCTCTACCTGAATATTTGTTTTGGATTAAAAAGTTTGTGGTATCAATATTGTACATTTCTTAACTACAAATACAAAAGCATTGAGAACATACAGAATACTTCACATTGATTTCTGTCCACAAGTTTGTAACATACCTATTATTCTTTCCACTATCTGATATTGTTTATGTAGATCATCTGTAAGCTCCTGTTGGCAGTTGTAATATTCCACATCTTCTGGAGAAGCGTTTTTCAGCCTGGAGCGGAAATTAATTTACAACACTTATTACACCATATAGTTCTAAAACTAAGAAAATTCAGCAACTCTATAGCTCTGAATGTAATCACCCCAGGAATCTTGCCTGGAAAGGTTTTTTTAAGGAAAAACTTTAAAAATCCTACTACAAAATGGCTGTGTCTGGCCTAAGTGCCTCACCATTAATGACTGAGAATACTTATTGCAGAAAATAAGTATTCTCCATTAGTTGCTTGACTAGTACAACCGGTAGCTGTAGTAGCTGTGTCTCTGGAAAAGCAGTACACTTTACAGGTTATTTTCATGGAACAGTATTCAGGGTGGCCCCACTCTGTAAGAATCCATCTTATGATTCGTTGCTAAAAATCCAACCAGCAGTCACTGATTATATTAAACATACTAATAAAACTGGATGCCAAAAAGATGACTTTAAAATGCATGTATTTCTTCATGCTTTTATTATCAGGCTTCAACCTCAGGTTTCAGCCAACAAAACTTAATTCTTCAAAGGAACCTAAAATGGCTAATGCACCAAGAAAACATTGATCCTGCAGCAATTCCTGAAGAACTCCAATCGAAGTACAACAGAAAAATTACTAAAAGGTACAATTTATTATTTATTTTTAAACACTACCCATCTTGTTAAAACTCCATTTATAATACACACGCACACATCAGATTCAGAGGATTATCTTACAAGAACACGTTAAAGGGGCTTTGGCTTTCAAAGTTTTTGTCTTCCCATTGCACAGACACTCAGAGTTACGTCCTCAAAACCAGGTAACAGGTCGCAGAAACACAACAGAACACTTACAGTGTTTCAAAGTAAGTATCATAGAAATAAAAAGATTCACCATCGTTTTGTTTCCTGATCCTTTTTCTTATAATTGTCCAGTTTCTTCATTCCTTTAACATTTTGTTGCTTCAGTGTTTCTTCAGTTTCCCAAGTGTTATGGATGTGTGACCAACCTTTCCATTTAATAAGGTACTGTATTTCTCCCGGCTCCTTTGATTTTTCAAACCCAACATTTGGGTCACCATCTGCCTCCACTGCATAGATTGTGGTTGCAGCACCTGTGGCTAAGAAAGAAACCACACCATATGTCTTGAGTAAGTGTGCATTGTCTTAAGTTGACCAGTTAGAAATGTAGTAGATTAAGTAATTAGTGGTAATCTTAGATGAGCATATACTTGACTAGTGTCTATTGCACTCATGTCATTACTACTATTTGAAAAATTACGATGTAGTTATGTTAACACATGCACAAGTAGTCAAGAGAATCAAAAAAGCAACCAAAACTTCTACACCTAACCTGCAATATCTTATCTTTCCTCTTAAGAATTTTATTATTTTTATATTATTAGTAGTATTCCTGCTTTTCAAAGAAGTCACTAGGGAATGCTCCACTAACACTGCTTGTCATCTTCTGTTACACTGTTCTTATCTCTGAGCATATAAAAGACATCTGATGTTATGTCTGGCCAGCCTCAAGACATGAAAAACCTACTAACAGGGACACTATAAATCTCCTTCTTCCTAAACAAGTCTGTTACTTTTCCTGCCTCTGTTATCTTACCAGGTAAAAGTTATTAAGTACAGATTAAGTACAGACTGTACTGTAGCTGCAGCACACTAGAGCAGGAAGCAGGCTCATTTTGGTGAGAACAGCTTACAGAATCACAGAATATTCTGAGCTGGGAGGGACCCACAAGGATCATGGAGTCCAACTCTTAAGCCTGTACGGGGATTAAACCTGTAACCCTGGCAATTATTAGCACCCAGCTCTAACCAAGTGAGCTAATCTCAGTGGTGTTGATAAAGAAATGAGCCCAGCAAGCTGCTGGAGCCGATAAAGTCACAGAGAGTCAATGCAAAGCATCACAGGCAGCAACATCATCTGGGCAGGAAGAATGAAAGAAGCTTAGCTCCTACGGCTTTGACCACAGCAGTAACACCATTCACTGGAGCAAGATACGGGATAGTATGGGATAGCAAGGGAGAGAGAATTTGAGAGAAAGAAGAGTACAGGTTCTGAGAGGGGTCAGTAACTTTAGACACTAGGTGTAACTAATAGAGAAAGGTAGTCCTGAAGTGCAAGGGGCTCAGCATTTGAGTGGGTTTTTTTGATGTGTTTGTTTTTATAATTAAGAGTCGTAGTACGGGAGAATTGGTTGCTTGGGACAAGGAGAAGGCTGAGGTACTCAGCAACTGTTTTGCCTCAGTCTTCACCAGCAAGTGACCCAGCCACACCAGAGGAGGCAAAGGCAGGGATGGACTGAGAGAAGAATCATCCACTCTAGGAAAAGATCAGGTTTGAGACCAATTAAGGAAACTAAAGGTGCACAGGTCCAAGGGACCTGATGAGATACATCCACAGGGCCTGAGGGAACTAGCACAGGAAATAGCTAAGCCGCTACCATAATTTCTGACGTCATGGTGGTCCAGGGAAGTTCACACTAACTGGAGAAGGAGAAACATAAACCTCATTTTTGAAAAGGGGAAAAAAGGAAGACCCCAGGCTCTGGGGCCCCTACCATAAGAATGATGTGGGCTTGCTGGAGCACATTCGGAGGAGGCCACCAAAACAGTAAGAGGGCTGGAACTATGTTATGAAAATAGGCTGAGAGTTGGGGCTGTTATGCCAGGATAAGAGAAGGCTCTGGGGAGACCTGATAGCACCTTCTAGTACTTAAAGAAGGCTATAAGAAGGCTGGAGAGGGACTTCAGACAAGGGCATGTAGTAGTAGGACAAGGGGTAATGGCTTTAAAATGAAGGAGAGTAGGTTTAGATTAGGTATTAAGAAGAATTCTTTGCTATGAGGGGGGTGAGGCACCATAACTGGTTGCCCAGTTACACACAGAGAAGTTGTTGATTTGCCATGCCTGGAAGTGTTCAAGGCCAGGTTGGATGTGTCTTCAACCAAACTGGTGTAGTGGAATATGTATCTGCCAATGGCAGGGGAATTGGAATTAGGTGATGTTTAAGATCCCTTCCAACCAAATCCATTCTATGAGTCTATGACTTTAACTTGCAGACTCAAATAGAAAGCAGAACTGCTAGATACCATTGCAATTTTAGGTGCCATTCCACACACTGGTCTGTATTTGTACTGCAGTAACTGAAATAATGATTTCAGTGGTTCAGCCTTGCCAACACCACCTTTCAGTGTTCAGACTACTGGTCAGCTCTCCCATCTAGTCTACTTTCTCCGCTCCATTGTACATAATTTATACTGATCAAGTACCACTGAACTGTCCAAACAGTGTCATAACAATATGGTGTGCATTTATGCAATACAGTTATCTTCCACCTGATTTTTATTTTCTACTTAGGCATGCAATTTTTCTGTTTTTTACTCTGCAATACTTCGATGGGAATAGGAGCATTCTTATGAATATGAAAGGTGAAACAGTATGACTTCTTCATAACTTTAAAACTAATGCTCTTTCACCTATAGCTGAGAATATGCATTGAAGTTTCACCATGATCTTAATAAGGATCTTAAAAACACTTAAAAAAAAATACCTCCTTTACGGCCAACTCGACTATCCATAAATTTCTCTATAGTTTCAAATTCATCTTCTTCAGGTTGTGGAACATCTTCTCCACAAACTTCTAGCAAATCATCAGAATCTGTCTTGGTTTCTTCAGCTTCTTTGTAACTAATATTGACTGTTGCCTGGCGACGAGATCCCCTCTTATCATAATCATCATCATCCTCTTCTTCTTCATCATCCTCTGATGAATCAAGTTGCTTCTTTTTTGGTCCTGCATTCTTTTTCCCACTTTTTGGCTTAATTCTTGAAGACAATAATGTATGACATAACAGTGATGTTTCAACAAGGACAACAATAAATCTTCTGCATTGCTTTCTGAATACATGTATTTAATGGATGTTCAATTACTCTGCTTTCATTTAAAGCAGACCAGAAAAGGTATTCACTAGAAACCATTAATATATTATCATATTATGTAAATTTAAAAAAAAAAGTACTTTTTTTTCTCAATAAGTATTATTGTTTTCAGTCACATGTATAGTAGTAGTAAATACTCAATTGCTTTTTAGAGAAAGTACCAGAGCATTCAAATGCCCAGCTTCTTACCTGCTTGGAGGCTTACGGCTTTTGGCCTTGTTTTTTGGCTCATAGTCAGATTCACTCTCTTCACAGCTGCTTTTCTCCTGTTCTTCCTCTGATTCAGAATCTGAACCAGTTCCTGATACTGACCCTGATCCTGACATTTGCCAGTCTTCACTGTACATATTAAAAGACAAAACAGTAATTTCATGTTGTTGCATTTTTAAGAACAGCTATTCATCCATGAGGGATCTGCTGTAATTTCAAGACTCTTCACAGAAATAAAATCTTGTAACACTTATTTCAGTTGATGAGACAGAAAACTGTCATCAGTGAATACCAGGTAAATAAAAAAATGCCCAATGGCATCAAAGGGATTTGGACTAAGTCTTCTGTTCTCAAGAGGTAGATTTAAAATCTAAAATAATAACAAAAATCTGGATTTCTATATAAATTTCAGCATGAAGAAATGAGTTAATGTGACAATAAGAAAACAAAGCACTTAACAAGTCTACCTGGAAAGACAGATATTCATCAGAACTCAGACATGTTCAAATCATGAAGTCCTATCATGTTGTATTCTGGAGAGCACCATATTGTCTAATGCCTATGGTCTCCGTGGCCCATGTGAAGAACCAGCAACTCTGGTACAAAAATTGAAAAATACCAGAGGCAGATTTGAGAAACACAGAAAAACCTGAATTTCAGCAACTGGTGAGTGGCACTGGTTCCCAAAAGCTCCCACTAAACTCACATCAGTGCTTCACAGCCAGGCAAGGTACTGTGAATAAGACATTTGTGACTGAGTAGCAGGATCCCCTCGTTTCTGCTTAACTGAGATCTTTTACTTCATGACAGGAAAGATGATGTACAGTATCTTGATTCAAACTCTGTTCAAACTCTGACTTCATGATATACAGGAAAATTCAATCTTAATAGCTTAATTAATATTAATATCAAAACTATAATAACTTTTAAGCATGTCCAAGGAAAGGAAAAAAGGAAACAAAAGCAACCCCACAAAAATCCAAAAGAAAAGCCATCTGCATTAACTAAGGGATTCTAACTTGAATTTGCTGTGAGACAACCTACTTAAGTAGTTTCCCATCTCCACAAGAACTTTTAGGGAGGGCTTCCAACTCAAAAGTAAACTCTAACAAAGTATTTTAGAAATAAAAGCACAGATGAATGTGTTCAAGCAATATTGCAGACTCTTCTGCTGAGAAAATGATAGAGATGTTCATTTGAGAGTTTATTTTAAAAATAACAGTATTGGAAATGACAAAAAGAGAACTTAAGCATTTCAAGAGTAAGGAAATCAAGCATAAGTTACAAGCATCTGTCTCTATGATAAAAAAAGTGTGCTATTACTTAGGGAAATTGTCTTACTCTTTATGTTTTTTCTTCTTGGTTTCACTGGATGAATCATCTGCTGAATCTTCGCTACTTGAGGAGTCCTGCAGGTGAAGGAAATAAACCAAACGCAATTCATTATTACAAAAAGAATTAAGTACTTCTAACAAGTAGATTTTGAAAAGATACATCAGCTTCCAGTTTCAAACTGGAGGCATATTATTCAAGTTTTACCCTCTTCATGCCTCACAGTTTAGCTGTTAGAAGACTGCTACTGTTTTTCTCTTTATCCATCTATGAATACACAGTGCCAGTACTCTGGAGAACACCACATAAAATCCCCATCTTAAAAAATTAACTTTGTGCCTACACGCCATAAAAAGTCATGGTGTAAGCTGCTCCACATTAATCAAGATGACGGCTCTGCAAAAATACTAACGAAATCTCCTACCCTCAAGAGCTTTTTCACTTTCCATATTTGTTCACATTAAAATACCAGTTTAAGAAAATTTCAAGAATAGCATGTTCCTTCTTTCTTTATAATAGAAGAAAAAAAAAAAACCCTCTTAAAGTTAGATTTTCTTAAGGCCAATCTCATTGTCTTAAACTTAGATTTAGAATAACTTTTATTCTGAAAAGTATCTTCCTGGAAGAGAATGCTTAACAGCTGTAAATTACTATTTTAATGATTAAGTTTTCTGTTTAAAAGATGAGCTGCTAAATCAGACAAAAACAGAAATCCAACCAAATGAGTGTGACTACATGGCAAAGTCTTTGTAATGCAGGACAAAAAGACTGCTTTACAAATAAATTCCATTTCAAGTTCCAACTAGTGTTCTTTGAAGATGTTTCTACTGCAAAAAATCAACATTACTTTAGCCTATGATTTAGGTTTTGAAATACCTGGAATACAAGCCTCATTCTTAAAATACAAGAATTCTTTTGTAATAACTATTACAAGACTTGTAAAAATTAGTTTTCTGCTTCATATGGAATTTCTGAAAACCATAGCAGACACCTTATACAAAAACGTATTGAAGAAGTATTTTAGCATCTTCATCTGTCTTTACAAAACTCAAGAAGCCAAAAATACAATGTAAGTCAGTACTGCATGGCTTGAAAATTTTGTCCAGACAACACAGAATAACTACCTAAAACCAGAACAGAATCAAGACTGCTATAATACTGGGACAATTCACTTGAAAACAAGTAACCAGAGATATCTTTACTTTTGCTTATAAAAATGTCAGTTATATGAATGTTAATTTTATAGACTAACCCCAGACTTCTATGCACACTCAGAAAATATAAATTTGCTCAATGTAATTTTATTTTAACGTGTAAGACGATGAAACAGGCACGTGTACATTTTAAAAATCGAAGTTACATTAATCACCTCTTCTGAAGCACTGTCTGATGAGGTTGCCTTTTGTTGTTGTTGCTGCTTCTTGAGCACTGCTGATCTTTGCACAGCAAGTATACTTGGACTAGATTTCCAAAACTAAACAGGAATAGAGATGCAAGAGTCAGTTAAACATACTGAAAGTCTCCAGTTTACCACATATTTACTTTTCCTAAGTAGCATCTTATTTTATCAAATAAGAAATTTCACTACAAAATACTGCATTAACTAACAATATCAGACAGCTTTTTAAAATAGTAAGATTTCTACAAAACAGAACGCTATATGCTAATCACCAGGATAAGTACTGCAACATCTGACCATATTGTGTAGGTAATTGTTAAGGCAAGACTTTATAAAGTACATTTTTAAATTCACACAGATAAATTCTTTCAGATTGCTTGACTGCCATGATTTTGTTTCATACAGTAATATTTCAGTACATGGGAAAAAAATTTAAGAGAGAATCCTTAACAGTCTTCAGTTTTTGGTGTAACCACTCCATAAACATGGGAGAGTGCAGGTAATTCTGGCCCACTGAATTGAAGAGATTTCTCAACATCACTTTTTCCTGCACTTACCTGACTTATTGATAAAGAACCTGTATGTAAGCTTGAAATTTTTATACAATTATTTATTAATACAATGAAACCAAGCATTAGAGAAACAATGTAAAAACAGAATTCAGAAATAACATTATGTGTGTCTTTGTTCTTCCATTAGTTCTAGTAAATTAGTACATACTTCTGTATGATGCAATTTAGGTAGGCTTTTAACTCTAAATACTTACAAAAGTGACAATTTTAAAAGCAGAAATTTAAGTACTTACACATGAGAAACTTGCCCAGTGTTTAAGGCAACAAAACACATGTTTTCCCTAACCCAAATCAAATTAAAATCTAATTAAGAACACTTCAATACCTCTTTTTGTTTCTTAAATGAACACTGCTCTTGAAAATGTCAAAAGATTTTTTTAGTATTTCCCTGCCGCCCCCCACCAAAGGGTTCATTTATGTATTTTGTTTACCTCAGATCCATCAACTTTTGGTGGTTTAGACTGAATTTGTTTCTTCTCTCTAGATGTGTCAGACTCTGATTCTGACTGAGTGCCTGACTCTGAAGCAGAGTCAGAGTCACTGCTGCCTGACTGGCTGCTGCTTCCATCACTGCTGCTTCCAGAGCTTGAACCAGATCCAGAAGCTGATGCTGACCCAGAATCATCATCTGATCGGCTGCAATGATAAGTTAGTAGGATATTACACAACTGTCAAGGTAACAGGATTAATAGGAAAAAATAAATCACCTTAGCTTTACCTATAACTCAACTGTTAAGTGAGACCAGACAAATGGGTAGCACGCAAATGGAACCAGTTGATTAATAAGTTGAGTTGAATAAAGCTAAAAATAAACAGGGAATAAGAATTCAAAGTGTAATGAGATACTCTGTGTGAAGCCAAAATAAAGATGAAGCAAAACCATTCAAATTAATATGGCAGGGTCACGCAGGGGAAATAAAAGTGATGGGAATGCTTTGTACCCACACAAACTGTTGAGCTTCACCCCCTTCAAAATTCCTGCTTAGCTCCATCAAATGCCATATTAACTAACGGTTTAGTCTACTTCACAAAGACCTATCCAATATTATTTTCAATCTTCATGTATCAGTGCTACTCCCTAAAAAACAAAACAAAAAGCTACACAGACTGCACTTTTCTGTTAAAAGAGTGGCACAAAACTTTCCCACACAGACAACTCTGAAGTTGTCAGAGGTGATATGAC
Source organism: Gymnorhina tibicen (assembly GCA_013399875.1). Classification (NCBI taxonomy): domain Eukaryota; kingdom Metazoa; phylum Chordata; class Aves; order Passeriformes; family Artamidae; genus Gymnorhina; species Gymnorhina tibicen. The sequence goes on from VXAZ01000785.1 coordinate 14,843, forward strand.
TTGTGCCAAAGTACTTTCCTTGGCATACACTTGAGCTGTCAAATTATTTCATCTGTGTATTCATTTTACACCAGATTTAACATAATTAGAACACACATTAATTAAAGATAAATACTTATTTTATGACCATTCCAAAACTTTACAGCATTTGTTTTTCTAGAAAAACTTCACAAAGCAGATAAGTTTGAAACTTTAGTAAAATTCCTCATTAGATTAATATTATATTTCAAAGGTATCTTAAGATACACCACAGAGCAAAATAATTTCAAATTATGTACACATTGACTGAAACGCTTAAAAACCAAAGTAAACATGAAGCCAGAATTTAAAATGTTAAAGCAAAAATTGTATCAAAGCCCAGCTGATCTCTGCCAGCACAATTCATCTGGCTGACAGTTAGCTGGAGGTGAGGTTGGAGTGAGGGAAAATTGATCACCTGCCCCCAAATACACTTAACTGACAATATTTTAAAACTGCAAAACAAAGCAGAATCACTCCTCTGCTTTTGCTGCCACCAACAGAACTGTGCCAGTGAAGAAGAAATGAAGCTATTCATAAACAGATCCCTGCAGAGGGCACCTCCATCAGCCATCTGCAACCGGCAACCGTGAAATAAAGAGGGGCAAAGCAACCATGGTGAAGCCTCCTTGCTCTGAAGGGCAAGATGTGGATAAACATGTTGCTGCTGGGTTCCTTGCACTTGCTGAGAGGAAAGCTGGGAAACAACAAGGCTACTCCAAATCTTCCAATTTCTTTCATCAAAGTCTTACTTCAGGCATGGTAATGTAACACTAACCTCACTTGCCCATAAAGCAGGTTACAGAATATGATACTACAATATATGACCAGAGGTTAAATGACACCAGAAATTAATGGCACTCCCTGATTGTCTTCTGAAGAGATTTTCATTGTAATAGAGTTTTGTACACAAACATTGCCTTACCTTAAATAGTGGGTAAATCACACCTTTATAAAACAACTATTATTTCTCAGCAAAGCAAAGTGCCATAAGTACATGTCAGGGGGACTACAGAAGGTAGCACTAACTATAAATGAAGATATACGGAAGAAAACTCAGAGTGGAGAGACACAAGTAAATACCAGCCAAAGTTCCAGTCATAAAAAGTTACCAAAAATAAGTAAATCCTATAGAACCTTGAAGGAGGGGAAAGGAATCAAGTACCTTCATGCAGGACAAGGCTTGCTCAAAGAGGACAATAATAACGTCGATTACCAAATCAAAAATTTATGCAAAACACTAAGCCATAAGGATGGTAATTAAGTTAGCTTTCCATCCAGCAGTAAAACAGTTCACACACACTAACACAGCACTAACCATAGGTTCAATTGCATACAGAGACAGAGGCAAGCAAAGCAAAGTTCCTGTTTTCTAAGGTAGCATGGGGAAACTAATACTGGAATAAGCCATCTTGGTCAACTTGCTAATACAATGAGAAACATCTAAATCAGCTACAGAAGAGAATGGTGGAGAGATAACAGAAAAGATGAAAAAAAAATTAGTTTACTTAGATAATTAAGCAAGAATTACACTGATTAGATAGAATCATAGAATTATCAAGGTTGGAAGAGACCTTCAAGATCATCCAGTCTAATAATGAACTCAGCACTATCACTGTAACCCCTAAACCACAACACCCAGCGCCAGATCCAAATGCCTCTTGGACATCTCCAGGGATAAACAATTGATGAGAAATTTTATGTTGTTTGATGTTTTTCACAGGAATTTAGTCTAAGTTCAAAACCAAAGGGACTGAAATAGGGAAAATAACAGTCTAGTGGATAATGCTATTTACTGTAGAGTTGGATGCAAAAAAACCAGCCAAAGCCAAATCTTATTTACAAAGACATCAGCTAACTACCATCCTAAGGTCTCTGTTAAACAATACTAAGATGTCAACATGTGGCTATTGATGTGGATCATACAGTATTCAAAGAAAACACACAGCTTATCTTGACAGCTATCTCTCATCAAAGCTCTGACTCTGGTAATGAATTCCCATTAGGCTTATGAGAAGGATCAGCAAAGTAAGAGCTATTCCACAATCCCCGTTTCTCAAAATAAATTGGCCTGACTTGGAGAAGAGCAGCCTAACACAACTCAACCACATCACAACTCACAGTAATATCTGACAAAGAGTAAAACTCTTAATTCAACCACACTACTAATAAATGCAAGTCTACAAAACAAACCTGCACATAGAAGTAAAAAGGATGGGGAGAGAAATTAATGAAATTACAAGAAGAAAAATCAAATAAAGTTCACCACAACTGATTTACAGCTGCCCTAATGACACCATCCATGAAGGACAATGTAGGATTCCTACCAGAGATTACCATATGGTACACAGAACAGAAAAAAACATTCATATGAAATTCAAAGACTATAGCATCAATAATATCTCACTAAGCTTTCTTATCCCACAGTGCTGAATCAGAACAAGGAAAGGGGAAAAGAAACTGAGCAGCAGCAAGCAATACTACAACTAGGGAAACAGCAAGGACTTGCTGAAACATTTACCAAATTTTAGTAATTTATGTTAGTATACATACATGCATAAAAAGTTAGAAATTAACTCATAAAAAAACACTACAGGAGTTCAAACACACAAGGCTAGTATATGTTGGGAAGAGCTTACTTCAACTATAATCATCCAAATTAATGCAGTTGTGTGAAACTTGTGTGAACTACAAGTTCTGCCTGTGCACCACATACTCCCAGATCTCTTCATGGAACTACAGCGCATATTAAAAAAATTAGGTAAGACTAACAAATAGGTCTTCATTTCTACTGAACAGCAAAAATCTTCCCCATTGACTTGCAACAGGACAAGAAACTGACAGGCTCTGAGGGCTACCAAAGCAATGTTTCTTTTATCATGTACTTTCATACACTGTTTCAACCTGAAATGAATTCGACAAAGACAGCACTGTGAGTCAGAAACCTAAAGCTCTTGTTTGCAAAGGAGGTAGAAAGTGGAGTAATAAATAAGCTCTGCATAAACATATGCAATAAAGACAAATTGCAGATCTTTAAGACAGTATAGACAAGCAGCACTGAATGGGATGTAACACACACAAATCCCCAGTATGGTGATGAATGCAACAGTCCATACATCAAAGGACTTTCTTTCCTCTAGAGAAATTTGAAGGCTTTGAACCAAAAGTAATAGTGATGGTGCACGTAAGGTAAAAAACACACCCTATAGTAAGAACTACAGGTTTAGGACTCAGTTTTCAATGTATAAAGTATTTTCAATGTTACACAGAAAATCAGTGTTTTTCTTTTTCTCATTTAAGTCAAAGATCCAAAAGAGAACATGTTTATGCCAAGATCAAAATATTATACACTTCTGGATGCATACTGTCCCCTTGCTTTTCCTGTACTTAAAAAAAATAAATATTTGTCTAGCACTTCCAATGATAACATTTTGTTTAACACAGAACTTTAAAGAAAACATTCTTGTATCAACACAACAAAAACCCCTCAACTGTCTAAAAGGACTAGCTATCTATTCAAACAGAAATTGAATAGAATTTTTCAGCCTAAGAATTAATTCTTAATTACCTCTGAAGCTCTGTATCTACAAGGCAGACAGAAAGAACAGACTTGATTATCAACTGGGTTTTTTTGTTTCTACACATACCTCGTGCAAAGCAGTTTTAGACCCAACTAATGATCCCCTTTGGATACAAAGAAGCACCTTATTTGTTTTTTACAAAATACCTGTAAGAAAGCAGGAGCAATGAAGTGAAAACACAGACCTATGGAAGAAATCCACCAAAATATGCAAAGAGTTACTTGGGTCAAAGGGAGAAGAGTTATGTAAAGAGGGGAATAAAAAACCACCTCTCCCCTGATAACAAATGGAAAAGTGAAATGTATCTGTGCTATTTTCTAGTCATGTCTCTTAAGCAGTGTCCATAGTGCAAAAATGGCGCAGTGCAAATGAAGTCTTACTGAAAACCCAATGTAGCAGAAGTTTTTAATTTCAACTTACATTCAACATAGATACTAGCAGTTTACTATCTCATATCAATTTAACACACAGAGACCAACCATTTCTAGCACTTTGCCTCTGAGGACATAACATCACTGGGACATAATCTGTACTTTTTAGTTTTGTTTCACATGTAGCGCTGACCTAAACAAAACATAACAATGTGTCATTGCTTCGCATTATCACATGAGCAGGACCCAGGGCGACCCTGCCTCAGGACTTAACTGAGAAACTATCTCTTAAAGGCAGCCTTCCTGGTGATAAAGACAATCCATACTTCAAACTGATGTGAGGAACTGCCAGTATTTAACTAAGGCTTTATCATCCTCTAAGAAAGCCAGCCTTTTAGCTGCAGTATTCACCCCAAGGTTTCTTTGAAAGAGAAACAGCTTCCCCCTCTCCCAGCCTCACCACTTCTTTGACAAGACAAAACTGGCACATGAAGACAGTGGTTTTTAAAGAGGAGGGCACACAATCAGGAGGTGTGCAAGACAACTCGTGGGGGTATGTAAAGAACATACTGGAACTGCTATTTAGATTTATTTTTATCTAAAACAAACAAAACCAAAAAACCCCACCCAAACCCAAAGCCACAACAAAGTAACACAGGAAATTAGGAAAAAAAAAAAAAAAAAAAAGAAGAAAACCCCAAACCACGAATTCAACTTTGCAAACATTCAAGTACTTAATAAATGGTTTGACACTTGTAAGCTCACTCAGCCCATATGTCTGATGCGCCTGTATCATATAAGGCAGTTGTGGGGCCCTGGGTGAAGTATGTGCTTCATGACCCATACAGGTGACAGTGGTGCAATCACTCCATTCCCTCTGTGCGCAGTGAGACAGACTGCCGTTTGTCTCTGCCTGATTAGGTGGATTCATGGATAGTATTACTTAGTTTTAACCAAACTAACCCCTACAGAATGGAGAAGCAGTTTAAAAAGAGTCCTGTAAGGAAACAGTGGACTGAAGGTACTGTGAGTGAAAAGAAAATGGCAGTACTGACACTTCTACTACGGTACAAGCTCTTCACAAACCACACGCCGAGGTAACAGACAATGACAATTTAATGACAATGACATCCAACAAGGAGTTGGATTAAAAAAACTTTCAATTATCAGGACAATTCAAAATATTACTTACCAGTGTTAACAATTACTCTTACGCTAAATCTGTATTGTATGTTGAGATATTAGCCAATGGCAGCATGAAACCATCACAATTAGCAAGACATCTGAAAACTAACCATCCAGAACACAAAGATAAACCTTCACTTTTTCCAGCAATGTTTCAAGTAATGCAATAGTCAATCTTGTACTTTAAAAAATGTCCCTTAATTTAATGATGTTTACCAGCCTGTTCTGAGGTTATCTTACCCAAGAGCAAGGGGAAAAAACCCCACATGCCATCACAGAATTGAGTTTTTGCTGCTTAAAAATAGCTAATATAATGCATGGAAAACTACAGTGACAAACTGACGCACATTTCTTTGTCAGCAAACAGTGTTGAAAGACACAGAGATAACATTGCTGAAGATTTGAAGAAACAAGTATTAGAACAAATCATCCATTGCAGGAGATTTGATCTATGGTTGGAAGAAAGTACAGATGCTTCTAACATGTCCCAACTTTGGGACTTTCAATAATGAAATACATGAAAAATTACTTTTCCTAACTCACTAAAGGAAAAGCATTAGAGAAGTTACTTTATCAACAGTAAACTACTTCTTTAATTTAAAAAAAAAAAGTTTTATGAAAAAACTGTGCAAATATAACTAAGAATGTGTGGTTGCTTTGACTGGAATAAAAACCAGAGTCTAGCAGAGGCGATAAGAGATTGCAGTACAAATTCATCAACTCCATCAAAAAAAAGCAAGCTATTGCAGCAAAGAATCTGGAGCCAGAAGAACACAACGAAGTCACTGATGTTCTTAATTTTATGAAAACAAGTCCATTAAACAGTAAAATATTTACAATACTTTGTAACAAGATAGGAAATGAACATAAAAAAATATTTATACCATAAGAGGTTGAACTGCTAAGAAGCACTGTTTACCAGGAATATTAACTTTTTGGTGAGCTCCGAGGGTGTTGTTTTTTGTTTGTTTTAAAAAGAAGACGAGTGCTTCAAACATACTGACCCCTTCTGTGGAAACAATTTGTTACCAGTATACTGTNATGTTTGGAAAGGTTTCCATCATTATGTGATGTTATTACCAAAACCAATGCATGTCACCTAGAAAAGCTATTTTATCTATACACATTAAAAGCTGGTAGATAAAAATTTCTAGCCTTTAAAAAAAATCTGTCAAGAAGTTTCAGTGGGTTTTGAACTCATTTGTTAAAAACATGGAAACTGCAATCCCTTCAGATTAATATGCAAGAAACAATTGACAGTGTAGATGGAAATTTACTAGACAAAATTTAAGAAAAACCTTTGCATAATTAGCTGATGGGATTGAAAAAAATAGTACTATGACTTGTAAGTGCAGTAAACAATGCACTTCTTCCATCTGAAGCCATGTATCTTTGCTAGGTATCTTCTTCAGATGTGCTGGTCATTAAAAGAGGTACCAAAATAAACTTAACGAAGAACCATACCTTCCAACCACTGTGTCACAAAATGTTAAACCAAGATTTTAATAAACAAGAATATTCTTAATATTTTTTTAGTAAGTGCTAAAAGGGTTTTTTTACCAATAAAAACCAAACATTTTCAAATATTAAATCTTCATCTCATACTTTTGTATTATTATATGTACATACTTCATAAATGAACTATATATACATTAAAATGCATGCTTAAATATTGACAGGAGTGCACAAACAACAATTTTGAAGACCACTGCAGTAACGGATAAAAAAAATGTAAACAAGAGATGTCCTCCTTTCTCCTTAACCCAGACATATTAAGCAAGTCTTGGTTATTAAAAATGAACATAAATCTATAATCCGTTTTTCAGAATTAACTATGACCCTCTTCCATATCAGTAGTAATTCAGATTAAATCCTAGTATGCTAGATGCTAAACTTAAAGAGTGAAGATGGAATTATTTAAGAAAAGGTATATACATTTACACACAGGCATTCAAGGAGAGCATTTACATCTGTCATCTCCTCATAGGAAAGAGAGAACGCAGAAACAAACATAGAACTATAAAATTTCTCTTTCACTGCTCCTGCCTTTGCTCGGAGTTACAGTAATATTTACACAATTCAAACGAAATGCTGAGAACAGTATGCACTGCCACACTTCAAAAACACATTCAGTCCTCACCAACACATTCACCTATTGGTGAGGGTATGTAAAAATAACTTTTTCTGACACTGATATTGCTGCCTTCTCCAATGTCCCCCATGGTGTCAGTACTATCTACAGAGAGGACAGACAGAGCTTTTCAAAACAGCCTCTGTTCTCATAAACATTCTTAAGTGCCTATGAAGACGTGGAAAAAAAAAGCAAGAATGAACAGGCAGTATTTACTGAGATGCTGTCCTGACACTGAAGCATAAACCAGTGGAAATCAACATAGAATCTAGAAAAAAAACCCTAAACAGATTTCAAATGAAAAAGGTGTCTTTGGTATTTTTCAATTTTAGCACATCTACTACATGGTGTAATACCTTCTCTCCTTTTCCCTGGCACATGGCACTGCAGATGTGACTAATAAAATAAGCAACAGCATAGAGAACTTCTAAGACACTGCAGTGTCTTACCAGCATCACTGCAAATTTAGAGCCTGTTCACCAGTTTTTGAAATGCAATTGTTTGAGTCTTTGAAGCTCATAGGAAAATACATACAGAAGCTTCAGACAGATTTTTAGTAGCTCAGCTGACATTTTCCTCATTTGCTGAAATGGGACACCCCAACAGCCAGCTATAACAAGGCAAAAATAATTATAATCACCTGGAGAGAGATCTAAAAGCTTTTCAGAGTATGAAGACAAGTAATCTCTTATTTTAACAAGTAATCTCTGATTTTAACAACTTGCATTAGCAGAATTCCAGAAATGGTTTAGTCTTCCTTGCAACAGAAAAGGAAAGGAAATGTGAAATAAGAAGAAAATACGTATTTTCTGTAAATACTCAATGGAAGCTACCACTGCACACCAAATGGTAAGTGAAGGCTTTTCATACTGTGCTAAAATTTTACTTTTACAATCATTGCTACAATAAGGACAAAAAGTCTGTCTGATAGAAAGGCAGTTTACTTGCACTATAGAAACAGAACCTAAGTTCTGCAATAAAGGTATTAAAAACACAGGGAGATAATAGCAGTGAGGTAGTCATAACACCTTTGGTTGCCTTCCTTTCCATGTTTGCCTATGGGACTCTAACTTCACCTGCATTTTTTGAGGCACAGTCTACAAGCAGTTCATTTTCTAGCCAAAGAGCTTGATGTGTCAGCTGATACAGTTAACTAGAGTCCCTAATATGAGCAACTTTCCTTGCAAGAAGTAATGCCCATTAGTGCAAAGTAGCACCACTGACTTTCACAAAATTAATCACCTGAATTGACATTACTAATTACTGAGATTCTGGTATCGTATCTCTATGAGAAGGATGCAAGAAACATTACATATTTCCTCAAGCACTGATTGGAATACTGTCACAATTAGCTGTCTGCTGCTATTTAATGCTACCACCCAAATACTGTCTCAGGAACTGGGCTTCTGGTTCCCTCTCTTCAGTTCCTCTTACAGAAAAGGAGATTCCAGGTGTGTTATTTCTTGACAATTCCTATACAAGCCAGGGTCTTTGCTTAAGTTGCTTCTATTGGAAACAGTTCAGCAAAACACAACAGTGGATACATTACCCACTCTCCTGTAGATACTTAAGGTGGAATAGGACAGATGGCTTAGATACAACGTAACCAGCCTTTTCTTTTGCCATCTGTATCTACCTTTTTCTTTCTTCCAAAAAATGCCTAATTAAAACTGATTAGTAAAAGAAAATTCCACTATTTTAGGCAGTTAGCACAAATTAGGACCTTCCTCTGCCTCTAATAACATAATCAGAGAAACTATCAGCATAACAGACTTCATTCTCAGTTAACTGAGAATGTTTGTTGTGAATCTGTGTTTGTCAAATTCACCCTAGTTTACTGTGCCATGCTATGTCTACCCCTTGCTCTGGTCTTGTACTGTTGACCTCTTCTAACCAATTCTACTTTATTGTCCAACTTGCCTTTTTTTCTTACCTTCTTCCCAGATGACTGGGATTCCAAGAAGCCAAATGGCTACAGAACTTAAAAACACTATCAAGACTAGAACAGGAGGTGTAGATGCAATGTTTGCTAAGATTAACCACTGAAGACCATTTATGATTTTAGGCACTTAATAGTAATTTTGTTTTGATTAATGGAGTTAAGTCCCTCTTCTGTGTCACATAAACCTTCTTCCCTCCTCCACCTCCAAGCAAATTACATATATTACTTATTTTTTAAACAGTAATATGAAAACTGTATTATATGCTTAAAGGTGCTCCTGAATAAGAAACCTTACATTGTGTTCACTTTGTTTAACTGAAATAGAAAAAAACAAACATTAAAAAACCCAATCTCCCCTCTCCAAACTAAACTAAGACAGTAGTATAAAAGACTGTGCAGAACAGTGGATCCTCATAAGGATACGGAAAATAGAAACAAACATGATGGATAAAGCACTAATGATGATCTCCTTGGCACTGCCAAAGTGAGACCACTTCTTTACTGTGCAAACAAACCCCCGTAATGATGAAAAATTTAGCAGTCATCAGTAACTTTCAGCAGCAGGCCAACAGCATATACTGAAAATGAACAGCAGGTCTCAGGATGGAAGTTCTACGTGAAAAATTAGTTTCATGTATGTTGACAAACTGAGTGTAAAGTTTAGAAAGACCACTTTCCAGGATATGCACTTAAGAAACCTCTCACCTCTAACCCTTGATAGCTGCACCTGTACAGCAGCACATGTCAAATCTGATTTGGTATGGAATTTAGACACACTGAAGGAATTTGTCTGGGTTTTTTAATAAAGACTGTCTCTGGGTACTCTCCACATGTTCAAAACAAATCTGTGCCAGAATGCAGTATTTATTTGCAAAATCTTTGAAAGAAAAGCAACATAGGTTAGAGAAGGTACCAAAGCAGGTAACAGGTTAAAACAAACATTGTTTGTTTTTTTTTTAACTCCCCCAAGTAAAAACTTATGCAATGAAACTGGGAATGCTTTGGGGAAATGACAGGCTTAAAGCAAGTATCCTTCCACAGAGCCATTAATTCAACAGTCTTAAGTCTAGCTTCACTAGCTTATCCTTTAAAACAAGGTGCCCCCGAGAGGATCATACAATGAGGAACTAGGCACTAGGAATACAAATCCTAAAATGGAAAATTAAACAAGTCATATTGCAAAAGAACTGACAGAAAATTTAGACTCCTGTCTAGGATAATAACAGATTCACGAACAGCTAATTTAACATCACCGATTTCAAGTGCATTCATTAGATGAAGTTACCTTACTGATCAAGACTAGCAAGACAGAGAGTAACACTTCAAGCAAACTAAAGTACAACACACTAAAAGAGAAAGAGATTACTATCTGCAGGGTCTTTGAAATGTATCTGAGACGACAATGGACTGTCTCCTTTGTTGCTTGGTTGTTGGGATTTTTTTAAACAAGCTGAAGGAAGGCAAGCATTGGAATATGAAGAGCCCATTCAAAATGTGCAGAAGCAACAGATACTATATGCCAAACTTGTAAAATAGCGAGTAAGTTTCTTCAGGCAAAGGCTATGTAAGTAGTAAGCTTTTTCAGTTTTATTTCTTCAAGAAATCTTAAATATTTAACCTAATTATAATCCATAAGGCAGATTTATCTTATTCATCACTGCCAGTAAAGAACAGAGGGCACAAAGAGTATAATGTTCAATCTACCAAATGTTATTTCCTGTCCTCAGCTATTACAGAGTATGAACTCAATTGAGTTTTCCTGGTATGGGCTAACACATTGTATTTCCTGTCCTGCAGACTTACTATCTGCTGCTACTACTGTAAACAAAGCAATGTTATCAAAATTAAACTGACTACCTACCAACTTTCATGACCCTATGAACTACATTGCAAGTCTTTATTTGAAAGATGCAAGTCACACATCTCAAGAGCACAAAGAAGTTCCAGGAACCCTTCACAGACAAGAGGTATCAGTGATTACCCAGGGATCTACTACTTTGTTGTGTAACATGAGCAACCTTCAACACACAGCTGGATCCAGCAGCAACACAATGATGTCTTCAGGAGAAGCTCCTTAGAGACCACCAGCAAAAAGGTATTAAATGGAATTTAATTTAAAAAAAAAAAAAAAAAAANNTAGGCCTGATGTATACTCTGCCGGTATCACAAAACTTCACTCTGTCTTGAGGAACATGAAACACTTGTATCAGCTAAAATCTTGAAACTCTCAGAACAGTGGAATTTAATCTAAAATATGTGCTACAGATATGTGGCATCCAATTGGGTTAGACAAAAATGGGATAAACTCAGCAGGCGTTCCAAAACCAAACTTAAGATCATCTGCAGAATGAGAGACAGACCATGAATTAATAATATTTTCTTTTAGCTGGAAAGGTTTCTAGGAAAAAAATACTTGGGTTTGGATACACGTTCTATCTGAACTCTTCCAAAAAGAACTGAAAAGATGCTTTTAACTTGGATTTGGACACCCTATCATGCTTTAGTATGTTTAATTCTGTAAGAGATTATACCTGATAAAATAACAATTTGTTAAAGAGAAAAATACTGCAAAGAACTTGCGTTATCCACTAGCCGTTTACAGTACATTCTACCAAAAGTTTTCTTTACCATTCAGGTACTTCTGTTGATCTGAGAATTCCTGTGCATGAAGTATGTATCTAAATATCTAAATATATGTAGTTTTATGTATATGCTCTCTCTTGCTGTATACACACATCTTTACTAATATTATCTATTAAACTCCTACTAAAAAGAAGCCAGTGCATGTGAGTAATTCTGCAAATATGCTTGCTCAATTTCTGTTTTAACTCCCACTTAGATTTCAGGAAAGCGGGAACCTAAAGTCATGGCTTTCAATGAATCTTTTTTACTTTCTATGAATGGTATGCATTTATATAGTAAATTGAAGCCTGTTAACCAAGTCTTTTTATGTGGTCCACAGACTACGCAATTCACAAAGCAAATTAAACTCACTGAAATAAATATCTTCTCTTAACATCAACTTTCAAGTGTGTAAAGACTTGGAAAAGTCTTTGGTGTAAGCAGCTGCTTTCTGCTTACTGCAAAAATGGCCAGCTACCTTCCACTTATGCTACACTGAGCACATGCCGTTTTACCTAGGAAAGGAAGGTTTGCTCAAGCCCTCTATACCTTGCTCTGCAGAAACACAGAAGAGCAAAGAGATGGGAAATCAGATTGTTATTCAAATAGTGCCAACATTTCATTGCTGCAGTCCCTGTTCTACCTGGCACTTGTCTTGCAGTTCAGGTATAACTGCCCTTCCTTGCTGCCCTTTCTTATTACTATGTAACTTGAATGTATGTATTTATTCATATTGAAGTTTGTATGCTGAATTGTTCTGAATGCTGTCAAGAATGCTATACAAAGATGCTCTGCTTATGTAAGCTTCTCAGCGTACTGCTAATAAGTCTTTGTGTCTACACTCACTTGCTATCCAGATGAACAGTATCTGTGATATTTTACCTTGAGCTACTTAAAAACATTACGGAATAGTTATTTCAAGAAAACAAGAGGCTGGAAAGTAGACTCCACTGTGATTACATAAGCTTAAACCAAGCAACAAAACTAGTTAACAATGTTTACAAAAATTTCCATCATGCTTGGTTCTAGTACTGATTTCGAGCTTCAGAGGTTGCTGAAATAGGGAAGTCCAAATGGTGTGGCCATGCACTTTTCCACCTGTAGCAAAACAGAACTTCAGGAACAACACCTGCAACCAGGGAAAGTTTTCTAGTGATCTAGCAGACAGATGAATAGATGCAATGCTGGAAAGGTACGAAGCAGTGTGGCAAACTGTTCATTCTTCTCATTTCAGAAAAAAAAAATCACCTTCACAGCTAGACACAGTGAATGAAGGACAGCTACAATTCCTTACCATAGTGAGTCAAGTCAAAGGTCTTTGATCAGTCTCTTCTCCAGTCCTCCTATAGCTGAGAATACTACAAGCTTTCCACAACTTGTTTCAAGTCATGGTGTTTCCATAAAACACCATGTGATGGTGTATTTTTGTAAATCCAGCCATGCTCCACTGCTTAACTTTCTGAAGTAGTGATGGTGGCTCCCCTACATCAGGCTATATTTATTATCACTCCAGAATGAAAGCAATGGAAGTTGACACCAGACACCCAAGGCAAGTGAATGGGCTTTACCGCACTTGTAAAGTATCAAATTTGCAAACTGACACAAATTTTCAAAGACTTCTCCTAGTTAACACTAGTTAACAACTAATGCTGCTGCTTAGGTTATCACTGTATTCACCTTCATCTTTTCTTTTTTCCTACTAATTCTTGAATTTGATCTTCTTTGCAATTTATTCCCAGCAGCAATTCTCAATTGCTTTCTTCACTTATTTAATTTCCATCCCTAGCATTCTGAATGGAATGGGATCACTATAAGCTTAAACATATTCTGTTGCTGATTTCTACTTCCATTCTCTGAAGTTCACGTTTCCAGATTTGAAGGATAATTACAGCAACACTTCCCAAGTTACAGTTAACTATATGTCTACAGCTGCAGCTTGCTAAGGTACCTCACCTCAGAGTGAATATCATCTAGAGTACTGGAAACCTACAAATGAAAGACAAAAAACACACAACTATACCCCAAGAATAAGTCATATAAAAATATTCTGTATTATTTTAATAATGGAACTAGGTTAGACAGAAAAGGGTTCCATCATTTAAAATGGCAAGTTTTCTCGCTTTACTTACAAGAACAGCTTTCTGATACTGAACATGAAAATAAAGTTTCCAAGGCCTGCCTGTGAATTAGGCTATGGGGTTATCAAGTGACACAAGCCTAGGAAACCAGTTGTTTGGATTTTAAATTTTTTGAACCTTTAAGATGTACTCAGCAGGACATATAAGATGAAGAACAAAGTCTCACTTTCCAGGCAAATATGAAGTTTTGAGTACTGTGCATCCTCCTGATCCTTATTTTTCATTAAATTCATCAGAACTTTATGATATTTAATTGTTTTAGTCTTATGAACTGCTACAGCTTTTAAATAACTTTGATATACAGATATTTATGGCCAGTCACAGTTTGATACAAAATAGTTTCTCCATAGACCTTTAGCAAGGTGGCTTCTTTCAAGCAGTAAGAAAATACACACACAAACTTGTCCCAGGTAGGTTCATGTTTGTTGGAAGGTTTTGTTTCAGCTTTCTTTTTAAGTAACAAGGAATATTTTGCCCCAGAAGAAACTTCAAACTTGTTTGCTAACAGTAAGTATCAACTTTATAGGAAGTAGAAATCTTCAAGAATTACTGTGTGTTACAGCTTACAAACTATTCATAACACTGAAAATCTATTGTCTTTCTAGGACACTCCTGTGTATTAATAGGAAGTTTGACATAAAAATACACAAGAATTATAAAAGTCTCTTTAGTTTCACTGTTCGTAAGTTTCCTTGTGATTTGCACCCAGGGTCACCTAAACAATTCTCTCTTCCCTGTCTTCCCAGTCCATCATACACTGTAGAAGTTTGATGGCCAGCACATGCTGACTGATCAGCTGGCAGTTATATGGTCTTCTTGCACTTCTTCTCTTGAGGCAATAATTTAGACCTCTCTCTACCCAACTGGAAGTTTCCACAGTCAGCAGAACATAGTTTTCTTTATGGCCCTCTGACTGACAGACTAGCTAACCAGTTCAACAGGCTGTGATCTGACAGAAAGAAGGGCAGAAAAACAGCACAGTCACAAACCACCTCTTAGAGGAGAAGTCTAATACCCACCTTTTATTGGCAAGTTGATTTTTAAACCTTTACGTTTATCATATTTCCAGTTTTGGAAATCTAAACTTTGTAGCACTGGAGGAGCTTTTTGAACTTGGACCTAGAAAGTGAACTTAATTCCACCCCTACTAACTGGCTGTCACCCTGCATGGATGCAAGGACATTCTAATCAGGCTCTTCCAAACATGTGAACATTCTGCACCTGATAGAAGACTGTAATTTGACATTAGAGGACTGATTTTAGGTTTCTTTTTAGTTAAGAACACAGCCGGGAAACAGTCTTTTCACTTCTGAAAACAAATACAAAGTTAACACTTTCAGCTATACTACTATGACAGCTCTAAAGAATGACAGAATCATAAAGTTTTTCATATCAAAAACTGAAGTGATCCACTGCCCCTTTAAAGATACCCTAATTAGGGTTTTATACAACATATACTTATGCATGCGTGCCTTGTACTTTATAGAGGATAGCTTTATTTTAACATTTTAATTCAATGTTTTTGATACTTCAGGCACTTTTTCCCCTCAAGAGCAATACTACTCTGCTGGATGCCAACATGGCTTTAATAGTACTTCAGCTTTATTATGTAAGACATACACAAGATCACTCCCATTCTTAGCTGAAATGATGCGAACATAACAAGCAGATTAAGCACCTGCAAGAAAGCAAAACCGGTCTTCCTAACTATGATCTGCCTCCTAACCACCACACTTTAGCATTCAGTTCAAATATAAATTAGTTTTAGTAAACAAAATGCAAGAAAATACATAGCCAAGAACAACTGAAATAAGTAAATGCTTACCTTGACTCTCCACTACTGTTTCTTACACTTTCTTCATCACTGTGCCCATTCATTGTAAATATTAAAAAGTTTAAAAAAATAAATAAAAGTCCACTCAGGTTACAAGGTGGATATCAGGAATCCACTTCTTGGTACTCTGTATGTTTTCCAGACCCTGTATGTGTTTGCTTTAGTGTTCTCAGCGGGTATACAAGATTTCTCCCAAAATACCTAAAATAGGAAAGGAAAACATTAACACAATTTTAAAGTATGTTTGCAATTAAAGACATACCAAAAATAAACTGGTTTTCTTTCCAATAACAGTGAAAGGGGGCATGTTTGATGTCATGTCTGTAACTCAAAAATAGCATTTTTTTGTGTGCTACCTGTTCATGGCTGATCATTTTATCACCATTTCCTTTTCTGAGGGGAAAAAAAAAATTGTTCCTGCTGCCTGTGAAAACAACAAAAAATAATGTCCAGAGAACAGCAAGTCTTCATATTAGTTATATTTTAAAAACTGGAAGATCTAAATAAAATGCACAAAATGAAAGGAAGACCTGTCTTGCTTTTTGTTTGACTGTAGTGGGGTTCCAGCATATACTTCTTTATGCCATCATGCTTCTTTATGCACCTTTTCATGGATGGTGCTATAAAGATGGCAATTTCTGCTGAACTACTAGCTGCAGAATAGGAGAAGTTATGGAAATTACATTTTCTTTTAATACTGGGGGTGAGGACAGTTTACTGCCTATCTGCACTACTATATGTCGTGTCTTAACTTTTGACATAGTATTGAATTCGGGACAAAACAGATCTAAATTTTAAAGAAAAAACGCCTACTTGAAGAGGTAGGCAAATATTAATGTTCTGCTAAAATCTGCTTAGTAAAATGTATTTCACACACAAAACATAGTGGAAGAATTTCCAGGAACACACATATTGCTACCCACTTACAGTTGTGGGTAGGAGCAGGAAGATAAAAGACTGTACCGTTTAACACGAGTTCCCACTAAATCAAACCAGCACGATCCCACAGATGGAATGATCATTATTCCATATACATGAGTATCCTAGGCCAGATCACTAGGCAGTCAGTATTCGATGCAGCCAGAGAAAGTTCAGGCTCATGGTAAATGGGCCGCCAGTATAAACTCAGCGATAATCAGATCAAGAGTTGCGCCCTCACAGACTTAGCGGTCTGAAGGTGATTAGGGTCTTGCCTGCCCCGGGGTGCTCCCCTCGAACAAGCCACAGCCCAACCCCGAACCCATCAGGGCCGTGGTGAGGGAACCCTCACTCTGGCGCGGGCACTGCCCTGCGCTCACATCGCCGGGCCGCTCTGGCCCGCGAACAATGGCGATAAGGAAGGGGAGCGCGATCGGAAGAAGCCCCGCAGCCGCAGCGCGGCCGCTAAGCGGCGGCCG
>VXAZ01000787.1:5644-26872 GCA_013399875.1 Gymnorhina tibicen
GGCGGTGCCCCCCCAGCTCCGGGCCGGGGGCCACCGCTCGCCCCGAAGGTACCGGGGCAGTGAAATGCCCGGTACCGCGTTCTGAGGCCGGGCCGGGTTTTGGGAAACGCGCCCGCAGCTCCCGTACCCCCCGGGTCCCACGGTCCCTCTTGGAGCCGCCGCCCCCGCCCAGCCCGGCGTCCCTCGCCCGGACCGGGATCCCATTCCCCCTTGGACCGGGATCTCATTCCCCCTTGGACCGGGATCCCATGGGTGGGGAGGCCCTGGCACCGCCGGCTCTGGCGGGAGCCACCGGGCAGCAGCGGCCCCGCCGGGCTCCGCGCGACCTGCAGCGACACTCAGAGGCCGCTCCGCCGCCACCGGGGCTGCCGGGGCCCGCTCCGGCCGCGGGGACCGGAGCCGCCCCCGGGGGGACCCCGAGGCCCCGGAGCTGCTGCCGGCAGCAGCAGGGAAAGGTCGGGCTCATCCCGGCCCTGCGCTAATGACCTAAACTCATTTATACTCATTTATAGCTATTTATGTCCTGCCCCGGACCTGCGGCTGCCCATCCCACTCCCACAGCAGGGAAATCTCAGAAAAACCCCAAAATCTCCCGTGAGGACAGACCTGTCCCAAAAACCTGCCTGTCCTTCAGAGCCCATGCAACCCTCTGTGGGAGCTGGTTTTTGGGGGGTGGTCAGGACTCTCCACAGGACTCTCTCCCCCTCTCAAACAGCTTTGGAGGCTTTGCTGTATCATGGGGACAGTGAGAGCCCAGCCTGGGCACTGCTGTCACCGAGAATTCCCTTTGTCCATTAAAACAACCCCCTGATCCAAGCAGCAGCAGGCAGCTTTTAAGTTCAGCCTTATGAAGTTTAAGCCAAAAGGGTTTGACAACAGGCCCTACCATTTGAGGGTTTTTGGCCCTAATTTTGACCTGCTTGGAGGTGCCTCAGAAAACCCCTTTGTTCCCGAGGCAATTCCAAGGACTGACGTGTCACGAAACCTCCCTGATCCCCCCAAGGCACCCACGCTGGCATCACCACAGCCCTGCTGCACCACCCCTGCTCCCGGGCAGGTCCCCCCAGCCTCGAGCACAGGGACCTGTCAGCCCCCCCACTGTCACCTGGGGGTCAGGACCAATTCTGTCCCCACTGGGGGATCACAGCAAGGACACACAGGACAGAAGTTGAAGGAGGGGAGTTTTAGATGGGATATATTGGAAGGAATTCCTGGCTGGGAGGGTGGGGAGGCCCTGGCACAGGGTGCCCGGAGCAGCTGTGGCTGCCCCTGGATCCCTGGCAGTGCCCAAGGCCAGGCTGGACGGAGCTTGGAGCAGCCTGGGACAGTGGGAGGTGTCCCTGCCCTGGCAGGGGTGGCACTGGGTGGGCTTTAAGATCCCTTCCAACCCAAGCTCTCCTGGAATTCTGTGACTCCATTTCCAGCCCAGCCCCTGCCTGTGCCCGGCCCTGCTCCATCTCTGCTTCCATGAATGAATTTCCCTTCATTCAGCCGCAATTAGCACCTAATTCAGCAAATCCCACCGAAGTGACACATCCCTGGGGAAAATGCCACTTCAGGGGCATCACAGTGAACCGGACAGAGATGTTTGGGGAAGTATCTCAGGAATTATGTACAGTTAAAAAAACCCAACTATTAAAACTAGAAATGCACTTCCCTGGTGCCTGAGATGTAAGAGCAGAGTGAAACCTTCACATTTCCCTGCCTCTGAGGGCAGGTTTCCTTCCTGCACCACCTGGGGTCCCAGGAGTTTCAGACGGCAAAATTCAAGCTATTGTATCAATGACACCCTAAACCTCCTCCCCAGCCTTTGGAGGAATCCGGACCCGGCCTCGAGCAGAGTGAGACTCCGACACGGATAAGGGCATTTTCAGGAAAGGCTGGGGGGGTGAGAGGCCACATTTAATCCATTTTTCACCATAATAATAGTGCTAATAATAAAAACTATTATTATTATTAGACATTCAGTAGCACTAGAACTTGTGCCAGGAACATGTCACAATCCATAAATCTTTCGTGATGCTGCCTCAAACATTCCCCTTTGGTGTCTCCAAAATATCGTCCCCAACTCTGGTGAGGGGATGATCCCGCCCTTCCTTGAGCAAAGGGAGAAGCTGCACACAGCCCAGGATGTGCCCTGGCGGCTGAAGACAGGAGACAGAGCTTTTTGAAAAAAAAATTCTTTATTGGAACTCATCTGAACATCAGATATACCTGGTGTTGGTTAGCAAGAACCGTTTGTACATTTGATATTGATGGTGCCAAAAACCCAAACAGCGACTGACTGGAGGAGATGGAAATTAAGAATAAAATAAAATAAAATAAAATATAAGGTCGGAGAGGTCAAAATGTGAACGGAAAGGGGAAAAATCAGCCAGTCTTAAGAGTCAGCGTGAAGGCAAAATATTTCCTGATAAAACAGAATCCTTTTACAAAATATAAATTTTGTAAGAAAAACGTGGAGAGGGAAATAGAGACAGAGGGGAAAGGAAAAATAAAGATGAGCAGGACAGAGATGCAGAAGCTTACACTGCCCAAATGGCATTAAAACTTACTGGAAACCTCACCAGAAAATGGAACATGCTGGAATACACCGTGCTCCGCCCCCCAGGACTCTGGGACCGAGGAGGAAGCTCCCACTGGGCTGTTCCAGAGGGCCAGGCTGTCCCACCTTGCGTGGGGAGCCAGAGCTCAGCGCTGCTGCGGCAGAGGCACGGCTGGAGTCGGCTCCGCCGGGCACCTGCTCTTCCTACCAGCGCAGGCGGGGAGGGAGGAAACATTTAAAATCTAAGTCTATCTGCAAACAAGAGCATGCAAGTCAGGCTCCAGGGAAACCTGCGCCGTCCCCTTCGCCGAGAGCGGCCGGACGGGGCCGCGGCTGCGCCGACAGCTCCGGCCCGCAGGAAAATCATCGCGGAGCTGCTTTCGAGGGGATCGGAGGCCTTGAGGATGGAAAAGAAACCAGCAGTCTGTACATTTTGGGTTTGTTTGGTTCAGTACAAGTGGAATCGAGGTGGATGCTCGGACACCGCCGGCACGTCTCCGATTTCAGGGCGGAGGAGATGAAACGAACTGGTTTTGGGCACCTACTGGTAACAAAACGCTGTCCCTGCTGAACTCTGCCGTCCCTCAGGAAGTGGAAAGCACATGTTTAGGTAGTGTAAGCCTTTTTCCTTTTATTTAGAATACCCTCTTTGTTTAAACAATATTCCCCCCCCAGATACAAAGTTCGGCCAGTAAAGATTACATGGAAACTGGAACACGCATCGTCTGGAATACAAGATGCACCGGATGAGGAAGTTTAAAAACTTTCCGAGCGAAAAGTAGAACAAAGAAGAAAAAAAAAAGTCTCCTAACATTTTCCCAAAGGTTTCACTCTCCTGTCACACACACTCTCCAAATGACAGCTAGCAAATTCAGCTCTGCAAAGAGAAAACAGAGCCACGTCACTCGACAGGAGAGGGAACAAGGCTCAGGGACACGGAGCACGGCGGGGCCTGGCAGTGACTCTGGAGCTCTGCGGCCCCCGGGGAGGCCCCACTCACCTATGTCAACTTCTTGGCTTTGTTGTAGAGCGAATCCACTACTTTGCTCATGTTCTGAATGGTCTCGAGGGCAGCCTCGTAAGTTTTGTCTACGGGGGGTTCGTCGAAGATGATCAGGACACCCTCGCCCTGGTCAAGGATTCCTGTGGGCACAAGCTGCTGTTAGCACTGGGATGCTCGATGGATCACAGCTTCCAGACAGCAGGAATTCAGGGATCTACCCCAGAAACACCCAACCAGCTGTGCAGGGTTTGGGAAGCGCTCACATGTTGGGCCGGACTGGCTGATTTTGGTCAGGACTGTTTCAGCACTCCCAGAAAAAAAATACATCCCAGAGAACAGCCTGAAGCCATCCAGGAGATGAGTATTCCTGCCCATTCCCTACCATCTCCCTGCCTCCTCAGGCCCTGTGCCCAGCAGGATGGCTCAGCACAGCTGGTTTATTGCAGCTGTGCCCAGGTGCCAGCTGGGCTCTGTCCTCCCGCAGCGCTCTGTGCCCAGCGTGCAGCTTCCAGGCATTCCACTCGCTCAGCCACATCCAGGGACAGCAGAACCACGAGCACAGCCAGTTCCTTCAGAGATTATTGGGGCTGCAGCCTGCTGTGGGCCCAGCCAAGCCCCAGCACCCCACTGTGCCATGGGGTGCCCCCACGGAACGCTCCAGCTGGGAAAGGTGACCACATCCCTGGTCAGCTCCAAGGGGGAGAGCCCAGCCTGGCCACACAGCCCAGCTGGGGGTCCCAGACTGTCCCTGGATGCTGTCACAGCACAGAGGGACCCAACAGCATTTCTGAAATGAACCCTCGGGGTTAAGGAAGGTGCATGGAGCAGCAGGAACAGCATTCCTGAGTGTCACTCCTGACTGTCACTCCTGACTGTCACCTGTGATAGAGCAGCAGGAACAGCATTCCTGAGTGTCACTCCTGACTGTCACTCCTGACTGTCACCTGTGATAGAGCAGCAGGAACAGCATTCCTGAGTGTCACTCCTGACTGTCACTCCTGACTGTCACCTGTGATAGAGCAGCAGGAACAGCATTCCTGAGTGTCACTCCTGACTGTCACTCCTGTCACCTGCACATCTGCTGCCTGAGCAGGACCCCCAGGTTCAGAGGAGGAAGGGGAGCCCAGCCACAGCTCGTGCAAACACGGGGCAGTCAGAGCTGAGGGATGCAGACTCACCATGAAACTTCTTGTCCAAGATCATCTGTGACAGTTTCCTTTCTACCTCAGCCTGAAATTGAAGCAGAGAAATGAAAAAGTCTCCCAGAACTAAATAAAAGCACGTGAATTTTACTGCTGCACGCTCGACAGCCCTGGTGGGACATGAGCACTGCTCAACAGCAGCTCCCTCCTCCCTGAACGGGGCTTGGACACCACCACCTGCTGAGACGCCCCAGGGAATTAGGGAGCAGCTGTTAATGAGGGAGCACCAGGATGGCCCCTGTTGCACGGGTGACACTGTGGCTGTCACTTCCCACAGGCTTTACTCGTGGGGGTTCTGGAACTTTCTAACGCAGTCCAGCAAGGATTTAGACAAGAGTTGGCCGAGTTTTGTTTAATCCATGCAGGACCCAGCTGAGCTCCTGCCCAGCACCAGGAAGGGCCACAGGAGGCAGCTCCTCTCTGGGCAGAGGGGGCACAGAGCAGCTTTTACTCTGAATATTAAGGATGTGTTGAACACCATGGGCTAAGTCTGGGAATAGACTGTGTGCCGGGGAGGTATTAGGGAAAATTTCTTCATGGAAAGGGTTGTCCAGCACAGGGCAGAGGCAGAACCACCATTCCTGGAGAACTTTAACAGATGTGTGGATGTGGCACTTGGGGACATGGGTGGCCTTGGCAGTGCTGGGAGAACATTTGGACTCGATGATCTCAGAGGCCTTTTCCAACCTGAATGATTCAGTGATTCTGTGACCACAAAGGCTGAGCTCAGCTCACTTCCCAGCCTGTGGCCTCACTGCCAGAACAAGACAACAGCATTCTGGGGTGCAACCAGCTGGGATTACCATGGATTTCCCTAACACTTAATCTGCCCGGGATTTTCTGTGAAGCAGTTACTGCAGTCAGTGACAGACACATCCCTAATGACACTGCAGGGTGATTAGCTGGATCCTGCATCTTAAGGGTCTAAGTAAGGTTCCCCTGGGAACACTCAGGGGATTAAACACAGAGCACGGGGGAAGACTGAGCTGGTCACGACAGAGCAGAGGAAAATCTGCCTCCAATAAAAAGCCAGAGCCAAGACTGGGAGTAAAACCCACGGGAGGGAAGGAGACAGCACAGCAAAGTCTGGAGCACAGGGAGCCTCGACGCCTCCCAGGAGCTGCCTGTGTCAGAGTTTAGCTCCCAAGGATGAGATGTGCCTGGCAATGCTATGGAGCTCATCTGTCACCCTTCACGTTCAGTTCCCAGTGGCAAATGCCATTTAACCCCAACTCCTCTGCCCTCTGAACGCATGGCCCTGATTTCTGGGGAGGTTCTTACCTTTGAGAGCTTGATGAGGCTGGATATGTGTTCAATCTATAAGAGAGATCAACATTTAGGTAAATCTTTGGACACACAACACAGAGGTTTGGGGCTCTTCCATGGAACAGCTCAAAGGCCTGGAAATGCTCTGGCCTAAAAATCTCCAGTGGCTTTCAGCACTCTGCAGCTTCAGGTGCTTCAGATTCACATCTGATTTTAACTAAGATGGACTGGACCCCTAAAGCCATTTCACTCTGAAAGGTGAAATATTTCTTCTCCAAGACTACGGCACAGCCTTGCCTTGTCAGAGGCCTTCGAAGCCAAGGGCTGTCACCTTCAGGGTTAAAAGCCAGTCACCTTTCAGGGAGCATGAGAGAAACAGGTGGAAAGGGCAATGACTCTGGAATGTGGTTTTCCAAAAGTCCCCTCAGCCTCCTCCTTATAACTTTAACACGCGGAACCCTGAGGTCTGGAAGTGCTGAGCAGCTCAGAGTAAGAAGTGTTCCACACGGGAACAACCCCCTCACCCCAGCAGCAAGGGCAGAGGGACCAGCCCATCCAGGTGCTGCTGGAAACATTTACCTGTACTCTGGAGAAGGGCTCGATGACTCTGATCAGGTTCTGTTCCAATAAATTATCATAGAGCTTGGCCAGGTGAGTGTTTATGATGGGGTCGTCCCTGAGCTCCACCTTGTAGTCTGTCAGAGCCTGTGGGGACACGGTGGCAGGAAATAATTCCGGCAGCAACAGCTCCTCAAGGTCCTCTGAGGATGAAATCCCCTCCCTGCCCAGCCAAGTCCTGGGGCTAATCCAATCCCTAACTTAGCTAAAAGCCAGCGGCTCACGACAGCCCCGCAGCCTTTCCCACATCCTTTATCTGCACCCTGCTGGAGCTCAGCAAGCCCCAGTCTCTGTTCACAGGCACCACAGCACGACAGGTTTGGATCCTCTCCCTGAGCTCTGCAGCGTTCCTGCTGAAACCAGGAAAAATTTTAGGAAGATACACATCCCAGTGAACAGCACCTAAAGGAAAACTGCTTCTGAGCTGGCTCTCCAAAAAAAAAAAAATAAAAAGGAAAAAAACGGGGTTCAAGCAAGTTTACCCCCACACACTGAAAACGCAACCGGTTGATTGTTGGGGGGTATTTCTTGATGCACTGTTGCTTTCTATCAATGTTTCCATGGTTCCCTGCTGTGGGATGTAACAGCTCCTACAAGTTTCCAAACCCAGCGTTTCTGACTGGTTTTTGCCCAGCCAGGCCCCATCTTCTGTGTCCCTGACTCACCTTTTCAAAATCTGCCAGCGACCGGTTCTTGCTGGCCTGTGCCACACATTTTAGCGCTTCTGTCTGTGGGGAAAGAGAACCAAAGGAGGTTATTTTTCCTGGATTCTCCTCGCAGGGTGAATATGCCAACTGTGCAGTATCCTGGGAACGTGCTTAAGCAGCAAACCAGGAATGTTCCTTGTCACTGCCACAGGCAGAGGGAGAGCAGCTGCTGAGGGGAGAACAAGCCCGGCAGCTGCAGGACACGAGCTGAGACATCTCCAGAGGGACAAAGCACGTGGCTCTGAGAGCACCAGCTGCAGGTTGGGAGCGAGTCTGACGCTGTTTTGAAGGGAAATGCACATTTTGGCACTGGCTTAATGAACGTGGCCATTCTGGGCCCTCGAGCTGAGTTTCTCCCCTTCAGCACGGCCACTTCCCTGCTGAAGAACAGGGGCAGGGCAGCAGCTCCCATGGACACCCCACCATGGACAGCATCAGGGATGGGTCTTGTCTACCCCAGAGCTGCTGACATGAAGCAAAAGCCCCATCCCCAAAGAACCACATTTACACCCAGCAGTGGGAATCCCAGCAGGAAACAGCAGAACAGAGCCCAGGCTGGGGGGGACAGGACAAGGACAGCCTGGTGCCTCTGGTGCACAAGGCCCAGGCTTCTGCTGCCCCCTCTTTTTGGGTTTGTCCTGTGCAGAGCCAGGAGCTGGACTCGATCCCTGTGGTCCTTTCCAGCTCGGGATATTCCGGGATTCCCATCAAGCTGCCCCCAGGGCTGCTCTCTCCCCATGCTGCTCCCCAGCTGCTGTGGGAATTGCTGCTCAGGGCTGGCTCAGGAGCGCAGCTCAGGAACAGCCAGGAGCTCCTGCTCTGGAAAGGAGCCTCCAGCTGCTTAGGGCAAAGGGGTGAGGCAGGATTGGGGCTGCCCTGCTTGATCCAGGAGGGATATCCCCACGTCAGACCTCTCCACGCACTGAGCTCTGCTAATTCCCAATCCCCCGTGGGCAGGGGAGCAGCAGCTCCTGCGTCAAATCAAAGCCCAGGCTGAGCACAGCCCCTGAGGGCAGCAGGGCGCTCCTGGCACGCTGGACTGTGGCCCTGCAGCTTCTCCAAGCACCCCTGGATTTAATTTGGGGGTGGCATTCCCAGCCTGCCATGCTCACAAGTCAGAATGAGCAGTGGATTTAACACCCCCCTGACTGCCTGGCTCCCACCTTGCAGCCATCCAGGTCTCCTCTGCTCAGCTACACTGCCAGGGTTGGATTCTCAGGACTGGCCACAGTGAAGTAAAAACAGTGAGTAACTTGGATTTAAACCCTGCAGCAGGTGCTGAGAGCGGGGACACAAGGACCTGGTGGCATCAGGCAGTTTGTAGCTGATGAAGAAAAGCAGGGAGGAGAAAAACAGCGGCAACGAAGCGAGCAGCCCAAATTCTGTGGTTGTGAAAATCACTGTGAACCCCTTTTAAGGCAACTGACTTCTGGTAATGACTCATGGCCATTTAATCAGGTCTGGATCTCGTTCAGGACACTCAGGAGTGATGGGTATTTTGGTGTGAAAGGAGCAAAGTTTGACAAAAAGAAAAAGCCAGTGTTGAGAGAGGTAAGAGGAAGATAGAAAGGATTAAGGTTCTGTACCTGTCTTCCTGCATACCGCAGAGCAAGCTTCCCACTCACTAATGCTTGCACATCTTCTGGGCTGCAGACAGAGGGAACAGAGCATTTCTACAGGAACATGGTCAGCTTAAACCCCAGAGCACCTCAAAAATCCCCAACTGACAGCAAAGTACACAACTCAAACAGCCCCACATCAGGAGCACTGATGAGGTGATAAAGACACTGCTCAGACTTTTAGTTCAGAGTCCCACAAACAACGAGCCTTTCCCCTGGAAATGCACGAAGTGTTCCTCCCAGAGCCATCTGCCACCTACCTGTTGAGCATGATTTTGCACAGCAACATGTATTTCAGAGCAGTGATGGCTTTGGGGTTGTCAATTGAATCATTGCCCTCAAATGCCTCATAAAAATATGAATAGGCTGTTTTCCAGTCCTTCTCTTCTGCCGCATGGATAATACCTGCGAGAGGCACAAAGGGGTTAATTCTGAGCATGACTGGGAGAGGACAGAACACCTTGGTTGTTCAGTGCTTTATCTGTGACTTCAGTGAAGGGAATCCTTCCCTCCCGTGCCTCCTTGCCTCATCTCTATCAGGAGAAAATCCACGCCCTCTCTTACGGGGACATTTCTAGACAGACAAGTTTGGGGCATTTCAGGCAAGTGCCTGCAAACCGGGCCAGGAACAACGTGAAATGGGTCAGGAACACAGTGTGAGGCTGGAACTGCAGTGCCTGGGGAGGTCATGGACCCTCCACCACAGGAAGCTTTCAAAAATGGGCTGAAAACAGCAGTGTCAGGAACAAGGTCACTGCAGCTGATGCTACCCGGGGCAGAACTGGTGCTATCTTGAGGCCCCACCGAGCACCACTTTCCCTCAGGAAAGAACAAGTATCAGACAAGTGATGTGTCAGGATGAGTCCCAGGCGCTGTCCTCGTCCTGCAGGCCTCACCTGACTGCATGTCCAGCGCTGCCTGCAGCTTGGGGGGACAGTAGATGGCGTTGGCCGTAGTCCGTGCCGAGGTTAAGGCTGCTCTTGCTTTTGGCAGATTGCTCAGGGCATGGTAAGTCTTGCTCTCTAAGAGCTGCACTTCCACCAGCAGTGCCTTGTCATCCATCTTTTTCAATTCCCGAAGCAGCTGGGAGCCTGGCAGAGGGGAAGGACAAAGCTCGGTGAGCATCAGCACCCACACACACCCGGCCCCTCCAGGGGACACCCGTCCTCCCCTGGCAGTCGGGGCTTTGAGGAGGGAGGTGAGGCTTACACAACCTGCTCTTCCAAGGAAAAGCAAGGGACAGGGAATAATGGTGGGACAGTGCCAGTCCACAGCTGCAGGATGAAGCAGGTCTGTGTCAGAGGTGGGGTGTGGGCAGCAGACTGTCCTGGAGGGGTTGGGCAGTTGGGATGGTCACTCTGGCACCCGTGCCCAGGTGATTTCCCTCTCCCACAGGGAGCTCCTGCAGAACTGCCCCCTCTGCACCATGGAGCACTCTCAAGAAACTCCTGACAACACGGGATGAGGAAGGAATGTTTTTAACACGGGACATCTACAGGTCAGACTCAGGAGGCAGGAAGGGACAGCCTAAGAAATGCCAAGACAAGCTGTCACACCAAAGCCTTGTGAGGACAGAATGAGCCAGTCCTAGAGGAAACTTGTCCCCTTCTTTCCCCCACTGAAGAGGTAAATGAGCAGAGATAAAAAGCTCCTCCTCCCTTGCTGTGTTCAGGAGCTGATAACCAGAGCTGAAACTGCAGAACTGGGCAGAAACAAATGGATTCTCCCTGGAGACATCCCTGAGAGACTCTGCTTGCACCTGCTCCCCACAGGCACGGACACAACCACGGCCTGCTCAGCCACACAGCAGTGCTGGTGCACAACACTGACATCCTGATAGAGCATCAGAGGTACAGACCCTCCCAACTCCCCAGGCTGTCCCACCACCAGCCAAGGGACTAAATTCATTAAACACAGCTTTGGAGTGTGGTCTCTGATCGGTTTAAACCTGAGTTCATTACACATCCCTAAGCAAACTAGCTCTAACTCTGTGCTGAATTCCATGAACCATGAACTCAACACACTGATGAGACACACGTCACCCAGCTGGCTCTGGACACGACACAGGCTCGTGCCACCACACAGGTTAAGAACTTCTGGGTCCCAGGTGAGCAGTTCAGGCAGTGTCTGTGCAGTTGTCCCTCAGCCCTGGCGGAGCAGGCTGTGCAAACACCCCTCAGACAGCTTCAACCCCACTGACAGCTTCAACCCCACTGACAGCTTCAACCCCACTGACAGCACTGCAGTCATTTGCAAAATGAGCATTTAAAAAGCACCAGGGGAGCTGTAAGAGGTCCTGCTTTACTCTGCTTTGGGGCAGAGCAGGAGTTCACTGGTTCATCACCGTCCCTCAGGTGGTGCAGGAGCAAATTCTCAAAGCCTCCATAAGACCCTGGCTAACGACACCCACAGAGGTTTTGCCATTCCCTGGTTTTATTGGGCTGTGTTTGAGCAAACTGGAGAAAAGCTGCTTTCTCCCTTCAGCCTCCGTGGCCACAGCTGTGTATTCCAGCACGTTCCAGCAGGAGCCAAACCTGTGGCCTTCAGCTGGATACAGCTCCCAAAATTACCTGAAATGAACAAATCACAGAATCCCTGAATGGTTCGGGTTGGAAGGGGCCTTAAAGCTCATCTCATTCCACTCTCACATGGGCAGGGACACCTCCCAGGCTGCTCCAAGCCCCATCCAGACTGGTGTTAGGAGCAGGTGAGACAGGTGAGGATGGTGAAGCAGCGAGAACAATGACATCTCTAAGAGCTGTTATCACCCAGCTGCAGCAAAAGGTGGCAGAACTGGACCAGCACTGAGAAATTAAGACCTAAATCCTGCAAAACTTTTCCAAGAACGTGACACAGTCGATGGCTTTCCTTGTCAGGAGTAAATTAAAAGCAAAGATTTACCACCACCTAGTGGGAGCCTCACCTAGTTGCAGAGCTTCTTGGTACCTCTTGGTGTCGAAGTAGAGAGAGACCAGCCTCGCCTGGAGAACAGAAAAGGAACTGCTGTGAGGAAAGCCAGAACAGATTTGTTTTGTAAAATGAAGCTTTGTACTCTTCTCTGCACAGACTTCACTACATTAATCTGTATTTGTCACATTAAGCGGTCCAGTTGTGCAAGGAATAAAATCCTGCCTTTTTAAGGAGAATTTCAGTGTAATTAAAGCCCTCCCCTGACACACAGAAAAAGATCTGAACAGCACACAAGTGCTCTACTTTTACAGCTGTTAAATGTGACAAGGGGGTGATGCTGCTCCACGTGTTTGGGATCTGGGACCTACCTCCAGAGCCTGGCGTAGGAAAGTCCTCTTCTCTGATTTGGCCCATTCAATACACTCTAAACACAGGTCAACCTTGAAGGGAGCAGAAAGAAATCAGTCAATTCTGGAAGTTTTCTTCGTTAGTGCCCACCCCAAATGCCTCCAAATGACACCTCTGGTGTCATTTGGAGGCATTTGGGGTGGGCACTAACGCTTTCCCAGAGTTTAAACTCCCAGCCATGGTGTATATTCAATAAAGAAAAATAAATTTCATGTGCTTTAGGGCCTAAATATTATCAGAGCAGATGATCTGTATAAAGCAGCAAGAGGTGCTGGGCTCTGCTTTGGGAGCCTCACCCATCATTTCAAAGCACAGCAAAAGAAACCCAGAATTTCCCCATATTTTTCAGGCTGAGACTCCCCTGATGGATAAAGCAGAACTGCTTCACCTCAATTAGATATGATTATATCTTATCTTCTCTAATAACATCCAGTAAATCATCCTGTGGTGCCAGGCTCAGGAATGCCTCTTCCCAAAACCTCTGATTGCAGCTCAGCACCGCAGGCCTTGTCAGCTCCTTCTCACTGCTTATTAAACATGAACATTTCCTGAAAAGCCATTATGAAGTTTCAATTTATTACAGGGTGATAGCTGAGCATTAGGAGCTGGAGAAATCTCCGATTTCACTGCTTTACTGGGCTCCTGGGAGCCTTCTGGATGTGAGTTACACTGAGGAAGCAAACGCTCCTCAGAGCATTTCTGAAAGGATTTGAGATTGCTGCATCAAGGACCTCACAGGCTGATGTCACCCTTCCTTAAGGTTTTGGGTTTTCAGAATGTGCTCCAAAGTGATTATTTTGATTGACTTTTTATCATTTCCATCACCCTTACTCCAACCTGTTCCTCTTTTGCAACTGCATCCCAATATTGTCCTTTACACCAAGTCACCTTGAGGAAAGCCTGAAGCTGTTCATTTTCTCCTGACACTTTTAGGAGTTCTCCCTTCTCATCCCACCCCATTTCCCCTGACCTGCTCTGGTAAAGAAAGAGGGGGAAAACATTGTCACCATTTATCACCCACAAGCCACAAGGACTGAACAGCAAATAAGTGATGTTGGCTGCGTTACCTGCACTAAAGGACGACAGTTCTAATTTGGCTAATTTTGTGCTAATTTGACTAATGAGAACATCACCTGCCCCTCAGCATGGCAGAACCTCTCTAGCCTGCAATCTGCCCATCCCTGAGTGCAGGTTTCACGTGGGTTTTGTCCCTAACCTGCTGCTCGCCCCTCCCTGTGCCAGCACAACCCTCTGCAGGGCAGCATTGCCTGGAAGGGGCTCCTCAGCTCCTCCAAGGTGCTCCTGTCCTTATCCCGCTCCCAAATAACCAACAACAGGGGAAAACAAAGAAACACTAAGACAACTCTATCCTGGGGAGCTGATGAGAACAGAGTGAATCCTAGCTGTGTGCCATTTTAGACTGCCTCGGGTTTTCTGGTGGGGAAGCTCATCCATTGGAGCAGTTTACACCGGGCAGCTGCAAAACCCTTTCCATTCCCACTTCAGGAGTGACTTTGGTGTCTCTGTGCAGTCAAACACCCATCACAGGTGTGTCCACATGCAATCCTGACCAGCTCCTGGACAGCCCCTGAGCAGTGGCTCCTCCAGTTCTGGGCCACCCCACACCACCCCCACCTTTCCTGCTCCAGGCTCCCTGGGAACACATTCCCAGCACTGATCACACTACAAAATACTCCCAGTGCTGAACCTAAAATCACTGAGGTTGGAAAAGCCCTCTCAGATCACTGAGTCCAACCATCCCTCAGCACTGCTAAAGCCACCACTGACCCCTGTCCCCAAGTGCCACATCCACATGGTTTTTAAACCCCTCCAGGGATGGGGACTCCACCACTGCCCTGGGCAGCTGTGCCTGGACACCCCTTTCAGTGAAGGAACTTTCCCTAATATCCAACCTAAACCTCCCCTGACACAACTTGAGGAAGCAACACAAATCTAAGATAAATGCCCATGGTGGGAGTCACTCCTAACCTGCAGCAGGGAGAGGCTTGCAGAAAACATGGTTATGAACTCAATTATCTGATGTTTTATTTATAAAATACATCCAAATGCATTAAAAGTCTGCTTCCTGACATGAATAATTCTTCAGTATGAAGCAAACTAGGTCAGATAATGGTGTTGCAGGCTTTTGAGGAACAGCCTGGTGCAGGAACTGCAGCCTCACCTCTTGTCCTGTTGCTGCCTCCATGTCCAGGAACAGGTCGAGCAGGGACCGGACCAGGCGGGCGGCCTTGGCTTTGCTGATGGAGTTCAAGAAGGGTCGGACGTACTTCAAGAGTCCTCCCAGCTCTGCAAAAAACCCCAAATCATGACTCACAGCCCCCCAGCCAAGAGCTGCACCGAGCTGGAGCAGCCACTCATCTCATGCAGCAGCAGCATTTGTCACACCGAACGTTTCCCAGGTGGTTTCTCAGCATCATCCACGGAACAGAGACACAAATGCCACCTGCAGGGCAGCCCCGCAGCAAACAGGGGCTGCAGAGGGGACTGGGGGCTCCAGCCTCACCACAGCCCTGCCTGTCACTGCAGCTCCCCACTTACCCCAGGCTGGAATTGCCTCGAGCATGTTTTAAAATGTAAGAATCTGCTAAATGCTTTGAGATGTCTCTGTAAAACAAGGGATGGAGTTTATAATTGAGGTGTGTTTTTATTAACTCACAGCTTGATGCTTTAATCTGCCCCACCTAGCCAAGCCCAGGATGTTGGATACACCTTGTGCTCCACCACTGGAAAATCCTATTCCTTAACACTCCAACTCCACCTTTACCTGATCACTCTCACCTCACTTAACTACACTGCTGCTTCTAAGTCTCCTCACGAATTCACAGTTATAAAACCAGTCTTTACAAGAGGTGGAAAAAGGAAAAGTCTTTTTTCGTGGAGAAACACGAAGTGTCATTCCCAGGGAGCAGAGGAACGTGGCAGTCACGGCACAGCAGCTCCAGACTCACTCAGGAATGCTGGATGCAGTGGAATAGCGGAGCACAAGTGAAAAGTCTCCTACAACAAACACCACGTGGCCTCGGGGAGCTCCCAGCCAGGGCTGCTCCCCGTTTGGGAAGATGATCCTGCAGAGGGGCAGGGTTCAGCGCTGACTCATCAGCACTGGGGCTGCACTCTCAAATCACAGCTCTCTGCCCCAGATTTCCAAGTCTCACCCAAATATCAGGTAGATCTCACACTACTGTGTTTACAAGATTCCACAGCGAAAGGAAAATCAAAACAAAGCTGGTAATGACTAATTTAGAAATCTTCTACACCAACCCTGTATCGAATCAAAACTAAAATAAGAGATTAATCTAATTTTATTTCAATTAGTACATGGAAGAGTGTTAGGAGAATTTCAGTTTGGAAGGATTCCAATAAAAACAAATGTAAACAAGGGTTCTTCTGTATTTCATTTAGCTGTAATGCTAAAGAATGCTAATGCTAATTGTTCTAAGAACATCTTATTAATATCTAAAAATGATTCTTCATAGTTTTGACTTTTTAAACCTATTTACTTTAAGTTTAATTAAGCCTGATACACCTCATTTATCAAACTCTGAAGAAGTGGAACTCACTTTTTTCCAATTCGTCATGGTGATCACAGAATCCCACAATGGTTTGGGTTGAGTTAAAGCCCATCCAGTGCCACCCCTGCCATGGCAGGAACACCTCCCACTGTCCCAGGCTGCTCCAAGCCCCGTCCAGCCTGGCCTGGGACACTGCCAGGGATCCAGGGGCAGCCACAGCTGCTCTGGGCACCCTGTGCCAGGGCCTCCCCACCCTCCCAGGGAACAATTCCTTCCCAATATCCCATCCATCCCTGCCCTCTGGCAGTGGGAAGCCATTCCCTGTGTCCTGTCCCTCCATCCCTTGTCCAAGTCCCTCTCCAGCTCCTGGAGCCCCTTAAGGCACTGGAAGGTTTCCAAACATCTCAAAGTGCAGATTTAGAACAAACAGAACTTATCTCGAGTGTGATCCTCAGCTTTATTTCCCAATATAGCAGTGCAGGAGATCCTGACCCCCTCAAACCACAGATCCTGACCCAAACAAACCACCTGGCCTCAGTACAGAACACCACAGCATGCTCTGACTGCCACACCTGCTTCCATAAAAGTTTGATTTTCTCTCTGCCACAGAATAAACAGGCAGCTTTTTGTACAATTAAGGTGCAGCTACTTTAACATCTCAGCTTGCAACCTGCAGGCTGACAGGCTTTACTCCACAAGGAACCTGCTGCTCCATGACTCTTCCCCCACCATCCAGTTCTGAGTCCATTTAATCTCCAGTCCTACTCCTGGATGCAAATCCCGATCATTTTAATCCAAGTCAAATGCTTTGGTCCCATACATAGCAAACAAGCAACCACAGACAGTCCAACACATCAGTTCTGCACAGAGCCCCGCTCCAGGATCTTGGTGGAGCTGGGAAAGGTGGGCTCTGGATCTGTCTTATTGAGGCTCTCCAAGATCCATCAGCTTTCAAACACTACCAGGCACTGGGAACCTTCCTCTTGTGCATCCCTGTGCTCCACCAGCTCCTCAGGACCAATGGAATCAGTGCCCAACACGCTCTTTCCCACAGGAACTTCAGAACAAAGAAGGAAAACTCCACTGGAACACACTGCACTGTTCATCATCCCACTGATGTGCTCCAGAGCTGCCCCAGAACTCCCCAGAAAGCAGATCCCAAGCCAGCAAGTGGAATCCAGCTGTGCATTCTGCAAACTCCTCATTCAGCCACGCAGGCTCAAAGTTCCCACAGAAATTTCTCTCTCCTACCAACATAACCATCAACTATTTTTAGGATTTTATTTTTCTAAGTAAATGCAATGCCTGGTAAAGGGGTGTGATTGACAGCTCTGCAGGAGTGATGAGCAGCAGCTCTGGAAAATGAAGCCTGCAGCTCAACCTCAGGGAAGTGCTTCCACGAGCTAACACTCCACATATCCAAATTCCTGATCCAAGTTCTTCCAGCCCTGTAGTTCTGTGAAACGCTATAAAAATCTGGAACTGCCATAAAGAAAAGTAATTAACCTATGAGTTTATCTGCTTGATAAAGATTAAGGATTGAAGGGGGACACTTGTATTATTGTTATTTTTGTAAACAAAGGCTGAAGTTCAGTAGAGTCATGGAATCATGGAATGGTTTGGGTTGGGAGGGCCCTTAAAGCCCATCCAGTGCCACCCCTGCCAGGGCAGGGACACCTCCCACTGTCCCAGGCTGCTCCAAGCCCCATCCAGCCTGGCCTGGGGCACTGCCAGGGATCCAGGGGCAGCCACAGCTGCTCTGGGCACCCTGTGCCAGGGCCTCCCCACCCTCACACAGAAGAATTCCTTCCCAATATCCACTTCAGTGGATACAGTGCAGCCACCACCTCTTTGTGCACTGCAACCTCTCAAACCTGCCCAAGAAGTCTCCCTGGCTAATACTAAACCCTGTGCAGTATGAAAGCCACAGGATGAAACCCCAGTGTCTGCCCAGCTCTGAGGTCTCAGAGCAGCTGTACCCAGTGACGGTGCTGCTGCCCCTGCCTTGTCACTCCTACCCGGAAAGCTGCAGGAAGGGAAGGGACAGAGCCCTTCCCACAGTTCCAGCACCACCCTAAGCCAGGGTACCCTTTTCTTCATCCTCCACGACTCCAGAAAACACCTGCAGATCCTGCTCATCTCCCTCTGAGCTACACACACACACCCCTGGCTTCTGAGTGGCACCAAGTCCATTTTCTTCCCTCCAGAACACACTCACTCTGCAGTTTAGTGGTACCTTTCATACACCACAAATACATTCCACGTTTGCCCCCTCACAACCCCGGGTTTTAATGAGTTAACAGTGTTATTTTCAATTCCTCAGCCTTCCCCTTGAAAGAAAATAAATCTATCAATTACCACCCTCTGGGAAAACCCTGGAGCTCTTCATCCTTGTGCCAAACTTCAGCTTAAACTCAACACTACTCCGAGCTCTGCGGAGGTGAGGAGGCCTCAAGAACTCTGCCCTCAGTTCTGCTCACCAGCAGCACATCCACACTGACCCAAAGAGACTCTGGAGATGATTTCCCCCTTTTTACCCCCAAACACACATCTCCCCTGCTGCAGAGCCCAGCCGTGTTTGGTGATCTCTGGTGAGCAAACATCAGGGTGCAAAGGGCACTGGCACAGCACAGACACCCACACTGAGCTCACTGACTTCAGCCAGGAAAGGGGCACTTGCACAGCAGCTTCCTCTGCCCTGCAGGAGCAGGTGAATCCTGTGCTGGAAGGGTTTGTTTCCCCCAGAGACCCGAAAAGCAGCCCCCAGTGGGAATCAGAGGTGGACACGTGAGTGAGGTGACACGAACAGCACCTTTGTTTCCAGCACTCTCTCAGGGCCAGTCAGGCACTGTCCCCAGCCCTGTCCACCTGCAGCCACAGTGGGATCGGGGTCTGGAATGCTCGTCCAAGCACGAGCGATGTGGGCAGAGCGCTGAAACGGCCCGGCCAAACAGAAGTTTCCCAAGCCCAGTGGGACACCAAGGGACATTTCACAACAGATACAAACTGTGACCTGGATCCATGGCTGAGCCCTCACAGAGTTTTCCACGAGCTACTCCAAAGTTAGTCCTGGCGTCCCAATGCTTCCAGTGTGATTAAACCTTGTCCCAATGCTTCCAATGTGATTAAACCTTCTGCTGGGTGCTTTCCCCACCCAGTGCCACACTTGCAAGCAAACATTTTCCACTGCCCAGGGCTGCAGCCCAACCACAGAACACCCTGGGTATGGACACAGCCTGTCCTGAAATGCTCCAGGGGAAAGGCACAGCACAGCCCCAAACTGCGGAGTGCAAAACAACCAGCGGCTCCCTTGAGCTCTCCAGGAAACAGGAACAGGCTCAAAATCATCACTGAACAGAGAACTCGACTCCATCCCTGTCCCCTCACACACTCACAATAGAGGGACTGTCCCATGCAGAGCTGGGTAGGGGCTGCTGATGTAATGGTCCAGCAGATAATCCATTAATTGTGAGAGGAGCTGCTGGTGAGAAAGGACTTTATGGGACAAACTTTCCCATTTGAAACCAACCAGGAGACACCTCTCATCTCAAACATAACAACTCAGCAAAACTTCAGTCGCTCATACTGAAACAGCCCCATGTCAAAGGGCCACAGACTGAACTGTGCATTGTTTGGAACACTGGGCCAAGCAACACCAGAGTAATATTTATGTTCTTTATTTGGTTTTTAGTTTCTGTCCTGTCTCTGAGAGAACATTTCCTGCCAAAAGCTGCTTTTCCAGCTATTCCACTAAATAAGGAGAATAAATCCATTGGCTGCAGGATCTCCTGCCTGTTACCTCAGTTCCTGATTTCAGGCTTACCTTCTGCCTGCCCAGTCTTGGCCAGCAGCGACCCCAGCTCCAGAATGCTCTGCTCTTTGACTTGCACCGCTTCCTCATCGTTTTCCTGGACATCACGTTTCACTGGAAGAAAAACAGTAGGAAAGTTGCCTTTAGTTCTGTTTCAGGTCGAAGACCATCACTGCTGGTCAGCTCCTGGAGAGGTGCCCAAAGCAGGACCTGCTCCAACAGGCACCAGGGAGTTCAGCCTGGCCCAAGAGGTCTGGGAAGTTTAAACACAGTGCAGGGAAGTTTGCAGTGCTTTGTCTGTGCGCCACAGGGGTTTTACCAGCCCACAGACCCCACTGCTCACTCCAGCTGCAGGTTTGAACTATCTCAACTAGTCCAGCTGTGCAAGTGTCCCTTACAAACAGCACCACACACCAGACCTACCCGAGCCAGAGAACCAAGTAAGAGACATTTAATGGCATTTCTGGGGTTGTGTACTCCACTCTGGGATTGCTGATGTTGCTGCTTTGTGTATTAAGCTGAGATCCCCTGGACAAAACGCAGCACAACATCAGCAAAGTGAGGTGGGTACATTCCCCGCCACTCTGGTGTCACACCCACTGCCAGTGCTGAGCCCTGGCAGTGCCATCACCCTCTGCTCCAGGGAGTGACTCTGCTGCGAGGCAGATAAAGGGGCAAATGACACCCAGCAGCACAACCCGAGTGTGCACAGCATCAGCTCCATGGGAGTTACCCACCACACAGTGCCCTTCCTTCCCTGCCACCACCCCCAGCGCAGGGAGCTCCTGCAACTTCCACAACAGAGCCAAAATCCCGGCTCTAGGGAACCGAAACTGTGGCTCTCAGTCCCTGTAATTCCGTACCGAAAGCGAGGGAACTTTGCTGTCAAGGAGAAAAGCATCACAGCAACATTGTCTGGGCCACTCCTGATCCTCCCAACCCACAACAGGGGCTGTGAGTCCTGCCTGAGCCTGACCCGCTGAGAGCTGCACCTACTACTGAACAACCAGCAAAACATCGAGGCACAAACAACTCTTAAAGCCCTGACAGCACCTCCAAGGTCTAAGAGTGACACTACGAAAACTTTTCTCGACACAGCAGGGTGACAGCAGGTCACAGCATCCCTGCAGAGGTCACCACACAGCACAACAATCAAGAATTACTGGTTTACACATCAGTTTCGAGGGCATCACACCCCAACCTCGACCCCCACAGCAGGCGGGCTGCCCACACCACCTCCGAACGCCCTCAGAGCACCGACACCTCCCTGGCACCACGGAACGGCCGGGACGGCCCAAAGGGGCCCGCGCTGGCACCAGCGCCCGGCTGGGACAAGGAGCAGCGAACACCGAGGGAACTTCTCCAGCGAGGAGCTGAGCTCGGCCGCGGCACCCGGGAAAGCTCCCCCGGCTCCGTGCGAGCAGCGCTGGGAGGGCGATTCAGCACCGGCGGAATGTCAGCGCTGCGGGAGGAAACCTCGCTGCCGGCGGAGCGGTCCGGGCCCTCGGCACGGCCGGACCGGGCAGTGACACCGCGGCCCGAACACGCCGCGAACCGCCCCGACCCAAAGAGCCGCGACACCCCGCCGGTACCGGCCCCGCCACAG
>VXAZ01000787.1:38536-69121 GCA_013399875.1 Gymnorhina tibicen
TGTCCCCAAACCGCATTGTGGTCTCTGTGCCCCGTGTCCCCTGTGCCCCCCGTGTCCCCTGTGCCCCGTGTCCCCAAACCACATTATGGTCCCTCCCCGCCGTGTCCCCTGTGCCCCCCGTGTCTCCTGTGTCCCCTGCATCCCCTGCTGTGTTCCCTATCCTTGCTGTGGCCTCTGCACTCCCTCCATGTCCTCTGCCCCCTCTGTGTCTCCTGTGCCCCCCTCGTGTCCTCTGCACTCCTCATATCCACTAACCCCCCCCCACCATGACCTGTGGGACTGCTCCCCCCAGTTTAAGACCCACATCCCCCCTGACGTGCTGCAGGGGGTCCCCCACTGTCCCCAGGTCCCACTTTAGGGTGCAGTGGGGCAGGATTAGCTCCCATGCCCTGCTGGAGGCCCCCAGAACAGGGGTACATTGACCCAAACATCCCTTGTCCCAAGGTGTCAGCCAGGCAGTGCCACCACCCCGTGGGTTGCCCATGGCCACCCTGGGGTGCTGCACCCCCACAAGGCCACTGCACAGCCAGGGGGTGTCCCCAAATCAGTGGCAGGGGGTGGGAAACATCTGGCACCCTGCCCCACCCCCCGAATCCCAAACCTCCCACCCCAACTGGGGTTGTGGTGAAGGGAACCTCTGTTCCCAAAAATAGGGCAGTGGGAGAGGCCTGGGGGACTGGGGCACACTGCGGGGAACTGGGACACACGTTTGGGCTGGGACACACTGGAAGGGACTGGGACACACGGGGTGAGGGGGTCTTGGACATGCCGGAGGGGGATGGGGCTACGCCTGGAGGGAACCAGGACACACTGGGAGGATCCAGGACACACTGGGGGGAACTGGGACACACTGGGGAAACACTGCAACACCCGGGGGGGGGACACTGGGACACAGCAGGGGGATCCAGGATGTGCTGGGGGCATCCAAGACACATTGAGAGTGTTGGGACGCAGGGAGGTCAAGCACAGGGGGGTCACGGGACACACCGGGGGGTCAAGCACACACTGAGGGGCACCGGGACACACTGGGGGGGCTGAGACACACTGGGAGAGACTGGGGCACACTGGAGACCCTCATCAGGGAAAGAAACTGTGGGCGATCACCCCAAATTTTGGCACCACGATGGGGAGCTGCCCTTCCCAAGGTGAGGGCAGCCGGGGGGCTGTGGTGGGCAGCCCCCAGCCCCCGTCCGCTCCGTTTCGGGGGGCTGGGGGGCTTCTGGCAGCCCCCTTCCCTCCCTCCCTCGGCGTCCTCCCTCCCTTTCTCTCCCTTTCCTGTAACTTAAGCTTTTGTTGTGAGCAGGAGACCCGGGCTGCCGTGAAAAGAGGGGGCCCCACCGCCTTTCAGAGCGTAATTGAAACCATTGCNCAGCCCCTGTCCGCTCCGTTTCGGGGGGCTGGGGGGCTTCTGGCAGCCCCCTTCCCTCCCTCCCTCGGCGTCCTCCCTCCCTTTCTCTCCCTTTCCTGTAACTTAAGCTTTTGTTGTGAGCAGGAGACCCGGGCTGCCGTGAAAAGAGGGGGCCCCACCGCCTTTCAGAGCGTAATTGAAACCATTGCGGCTCCTGGCCGAGGGGGAAGGGCAGGGGGGGCTCCAAAATCAAAGCCTGGGGGGGAAAGACGGGACACACGATGCTGCCGGCCCCCCCTCCCCGCCAGCCTCCCCGGCCCGGACGTGCCGAGTGTCCCCGCGGGGCTGGCAGGGGCTCTCCCCGCTGCCGGGCCTGGCGGAGGCTCGGGGGGTGCTGCGGGGTGAGGCGGTGAGATGGGAGCCAGGGCCGGCTGTCCCCGATGGGGCACGCAGGGGTGCTGCCTTTGGGCCCCGCCGTGTGCCCGGGCACGGCCGCGGTCGGTGGGTGCCCGGTGGTCCCGGGCGGGAAGCGGCGGAGAGGGACTGGCAAGGCGCCGGCGGCGGGGGCCGAGCCCGGAGCCCGGCCAGCGCTGCCTCCGGCCCGTTCCCGCTCCCGTTCCCGCTCCCTGGCTGCAGTGGGAACCCGTGCCGGCTGCTCCGGCCGCAGCTCCTCTCGGCCCTGTGGCGGCAGGGTCTGGTTGGGTGACCCCCGCTGTGTCCCCCAGGCCCACAGGGACAGGGACAGAGGGGTGCAGGGGTGTCTGCACAGCCACGTGGATCTTTGCTTCCTGAACACTTCGGATTTTGGCTTCTTTCTGGAGATGGGGGGGTTTCACTTCCAGAGGGGGTTGCAGAGGCTGTCCTCCTGCTCCCTGTGCTCCTGGGTGCTGGTGGCTCAGGACAAGGGTCCCCAGAGCCTCCAGGGACATACTAGGACATGGTTCCACCCAGAGTGGGTGCCAAGCCCTCCTGGGGAGGGCGAAACCCAGAGCAGACCCACCAGTCAGCCCCAAAAGGAACCCCTGGGTGGGCTGGGGGTGTCAGGAGACATCCGAGGGAGGCAGCCAGCGGGGTCCTGCCTGCTCAGGGGTGTCCCCTCACAGGGACATTCAGGGTGGCCAGGGAATCCCGCTGGTGCCATTGTCCCTGTCACCAGGCTCCCAGCGCCATCCCCAGGCCCTGCCAGGGGCATGAGGGGTGGCAGAGGGTGCTGCCTCCTCCCCAAAGCTTCCCAGGGGGCTCTGGGGTTGGTGTCCTGAGTGGAGGAGACACTGTGAAGACAAGGACCAATGCTTGCACCCAGTGGGAGAGGGTGGGTGCTGCCCAGACTGGGCTTTACTGGGAGTATGCGGCCAAACTCAGCTCTTCCCCCCAGCTCCCCTTCGTGTTGCCCCAGAGCTTCTCAGGGTGGGGGGCACCCAGGACTCCCAATCCTCCTACTGCTCCACTCTCACTGCATCCTAGTACAGCACCAGGGGATGCTGGTGGGCACCCAGTGTTTCCAGTCCCCTGCTCCCAGCACCCAAGGGGGAGTGGGGCCCATGGGTACCACCACCTCCAAGAAGCTGGTGGCTCCCGTGTCCCTGGAGGAGCAGGACATGGTGCCCATGCAGCCCCCCTCCCTGGGATTCCTCCAGCACCATGAGGTGCCAGGGTGCTTATGGGGTACTCCCTGCACCCATCAAGGCCAGGGATGGGGGACACAGATGGGAACCTCGGGTCCTGCCCTTGGACTCCCAGCAGCACCCTAGCCCAGCCACAGGCTGGTGGCCTCTTTCTGAGCCTCCTCCCTGGGGACAGGTGCCCTGGGGGTGGCATCACAGATGGCACAGGCCCCATGCATGGCCCCATGCAGGGCTGGTGGCCAGCACCACTCTGGAGGGCAGTACTTTGAGGGGGCCCTGGCAGCACCAGTCTGCAATACGTGTCCCTTAGGGATGGGCACAGAGGATGGCAGAGCAGAAGTGAGGAATGGAGGGGCAGGCGATGCCAGGCAGGACGGGGACCCCGGGGGTCCCCCAGGAGCGCAGAGGAAGGGAAGGGCCCCCCGGCCCTGCCCTCGGCTTTGTTTCACACTTCAGAGCCTCTAATTAAAACCAGGCACAAAGGCCCTGGCTGGCGGCGGGCGCAAGGTGCCAGCAGAGGACTGGGGTCTGTCACCAAGGGAACAGGAGTGACACGGGGTCCTGGGCACGGGCACTGCGGGGGCCCTGCACCATGGGCATGAGTGGGCACACGAGCATGCACACACACACACAAGTACAGATACACAGACAGACACACACACACTGCACACACACACACTGTACACAGACAGACACAGAGTGCACACACACACAGAGTGCACACATACACGTGTGTGCATGCAGACATACACACACACTGCACACACACACACTGCACACAGACACACACTGTGCACACACTGCACACACACACAGAGTGCACATACACACATGCTGCAGACACACACACAGAGTGCACACATACACATGTGTGTGGACAGACATACACACACACTGCACACACACACACTGCACACAGACACACACTGTGCACACACTGCACACACACACAGAGTGCACATACACACATGCTGCAGACACACACACAGAGTGCACACATACACACACGTGTGTGCACACACACACACAGACATACACACACACACACATGCTCCCTTACCCTGTGGGCTAGGGACGGTAGTGCTCAGGCCTGGTTTGTACTGGTCTAAACTGGTCTGATGGTCTGCAGTGGCTCCGTGGGTGGGAGGGGTCTGTGAGCAGCACTGCCCAGGGGAGTTGGGGGCAGAGATGAGCTCTGGGGTGCGTGTGGGGTGAGCCAAGCCCTGGGGCACCTGTGGGGCGAGCCCTGGGGTGCCCCAGCCCTGGGGGCAGCCTGGTAGGCAGCAGGCACAGTTTTAGCCAAGGACCACAGAGGGTCCCCGGCTGGGACTGGGGGGCTAGTGGGTGATCCCGAGAGTGGCTGTGAGGAGCTGGCAGATGAGCCCCCACCACAATATGGGTCTGGATCTGTATCTCTTGGGGTGGTGAGACCCCAATCCTGCGGTGTCCCCCGAAGCCACCCCCGGTGCTGGCAGGGCACGGAGCCCACCGGGGCGGGCGTGGGGGAAAGTGGCTTAAGCACACCTTGACCTTGCTGGCGGGGGAGGGATCCCCTCAGCTTGTCCGACACATCTCCTGCCAGCGCCGGCATTGAGAGCGCGCGAGCCCGCGCGCGGAGGAGCCGGCATGAAAAGGCAGCTTAGGCATCTCCTGCTGCGAGAGATGGATTAGGGGCTTCAGGGAGGCCGGGGACAGCCAGCGCCACTGCCACCGTGCCGCGACGGCCGCGTGCCGGCGGTCAGGCCGCGTGGCCCGGGTGGGCACAGCGGGCACACAGCCACTGGCCCGTGGCACCATCCCGCTGGGACACGGGGGCAGCAGGGTGGGAGCCTGGGGGTCCCCGAAATGGAGCGTGGAAAGCGCCAAGGGCTGTCCCGGCAGGGAGGGGACACCCAGGGCTGGCAGCCCTGGCCCCCCTGCGGGTCCCCCTGGCCCGGCCGCAGCTGTCACTGTCAGGGCTCAGGTATTTTTAGAGCTGCCCGGGGACCGCAGTGACCATTTCTGCCTATGGAGCGTGTGGGATCGGGGAGGGGGGAGGAATGGGCACAAGTTTCCCTCTTTGCTCTGCTTTGGGGTTGGAAATGCCCTTTAAGTCCCCAGGGAAGCACCTGGAGCTGGCAATGGGTCCCCATGGGGTGCAGGGACCCCATACTGGGGTGGGTGGGCATGGTATGGCCACCTCAGCTCTGTCCCCGTGCTGGGTTGGGGTCTGTGTTCCTGGGGCAGTGGCAGTGATGCCCCACAGGGACAGCCTGGACCCCTGGGTGTCCCCTGGGAACTGTTCCTGGTCTGTGGGGTGGCCCCTGTGATGGAAGTGCAGCAGGGATGGGGTGCCCCCCTGGCCATCCCTCCCTCTCCCAGGAACAGCTGTGCCCCTGGCTGGGGGCAGGGGACCTGCCAGCACTGGGCATGTGACAGGAGGTGACAGAGCTGCTATTTATACCCCCCTGTGTCAGGGCTGCGTGTGGGGACACCAGTGAACCCATGCCACCGGCCCGTGGTGACTCTCAGGGTCCCCTGAGTGCCCAGCTGTCCCCCAGCACCAACCAAACCCCCCTGTAGGGTGGGGTGGGCTCAGCGCGACCAGAAGTGTCACACTCCATTCCAACTGTCCCCAGCCCACTGGGGACACAGAGTCACTCCTGTGCCCAGTGGGGGCACAGAGCTGACACAGGGACACTGAGCTGTCCCCATGCCCAATGGGGACAGAGCTGTCCCTGTGCCCAGCGTGGACAATGAGCTGTCCCTGTGTCTGACAGTGGCATGAAGTTGTTCCCAAGAAGGACACTGAGTTGTCCCTGTGCCCAGTAGGACACAGAGCTGTCCCTGCGCCAGTCCCTCCAGGCTAGAAGGTACCAGAGTGGGGCAGATGTGTCCCCCAACAGCCACAGGTCCTGGTGAGCACAGCCCCCAGCAGCACAGGCCCTTGGC
Source organism: Gymnorhina tibicen (assembly GCA_013399875.1). NCBI lineage: Eukaryota > Metazoa > Chordata > Aves > Passeriformes > Artamidae > Gymnorhina > Gymnorhina tibicen. The sequence continues at coordinate 44,441 of VXAZ01000787.1, forward strand.
GTGGGGAGATGCCGAGTGGGGGGGCATTCATTCCCGGCCTCCCTCCTGCTCCTGTGGCAGTGGGGTTGGGAAGCACAGCCTAGAGAGGGCCCCCAGAGAAGAGGGGCCCTGGTGGATGCAGAGAGGGGCCTGTGCCCGTGCTGGGGTTCGGGGTCCCCTGGCCTGGGGATGCTGTACCTCAGGCAGAGAAGCCCAGGGACTGTCCCAGCTCACCCCTATGGCACCAAGGGGCACAAGCAGGGCTGAGAGGCCTTGGGCAGCACTGTGGGCACCCAGCCCCAGGATCACCCCTGCTCTGAGCTCAGCACCCCTGCAGTCCCAAAGCCCAGGCAGGCAGGGCCGGGTGCCCCCCACCCATGGGTGATGATGAGCACCAGCTTTGTGCACCCAGCGGGGTGGGGGGGATGTTGAGATCGGGCAAAGGACACCACCACAGCTGGGTCTGCCAGGGGGGCTGCCACCCTCCTCAGGGATCCCCACACTCCCTGTTCCAGGTTCATCCCACCTGGCTTGACACAGCCCCATCGCCCTGCAGGGCCTTGTCTGCTCAGCACCTNGGGTGGGTGGGTGTCCCAGTGACCGCCTGGGTGGGGCAGGAGCTCCCTATTGTGGGCACAGCCCCTGTGCTGGACCCAGGGGTGCCCACCGGGGCCCACAGGTGGGCTGGGCTGCAGGACACTTGTGTCCATTTGGCCGAGTCACCCACGGGGCTGCTCCACAGGGTATGACCGTGCTCCCTGGGCAGGGGCCCCGGGTCCAATCCTGCCCACCTGGACCCAGCTGGGTGCTTTGGGAGGACAAGGAGGAGACCACAGACCTGACATTGGACACTGGGGTTTTTGTGGGGCGTTGAGCAAAGCAGACAGGCAGAGCATCAACAGGACTTTCTTAGGGCAGTGAGGAGAAAATTTGAGATTGTTTCTGCCCAGCAAAGGCTCTCATGGCCACCCTGCAATGCAGAGGTCCCAGCTCACAGCCACCAAGTCCTTTTCAGCACGCAGGGCTGGCTGGTCCCAGGAGAGAGCCACGATCAGAACCATAGGATGTTAAAGGATCAGGATGGACCTTAAAGACCATCTAGTCCCACTCCCCCCTCCATGGGCAGGGACACCTCCCACTAGACCAGGTTGCTCAAGGCCTTACCCAGCCTGGCTTTGAGCACTGCCAGGGGCAGTGGGGGGCATCCACAACCTCCCCTTCCTGGGAGGTTTTAATTTCCAGGAAATCCCAGGGGCATTCCCGCAGGGCTGCTGCAGTGGGGCAGCGGGCTGGGCACAGCATTCCCTCCTAACAAGTGATGGGCACACGTTCCACACAGGAGTTCTGGCAGCACAGGCCAGCCTGGCTCACTGTAGGAACAGATCGAGTCTAGAGGTGCCCCGTGGAGCAGAAAGCACAACCACTGCTTCAGGACTCACTGCCTCGCTGCACAGGGCACAGGTGTCCCCTCAGGGACAGCTCTGGTGGCACACGGAAGCACAGAGAACACACTGCAGCCAGCCCCGATCCCGAACTCCTCTCCCTCACCCTGCCCTGACAGGCGGCAGAGGGCAGCAGGGCCCGGGCAGAGAGGCTGCTGCAGAGAGAGGGAAAGCAATGAATGAATGGAGAGACAGATGGGATCTGTTTTTCCTGCTGTCAGGGCAGGCGGAGGCCGGGCAGAGGGCCGGCGACACACGGCACTGTGCTCAGGGACAGCTGGTGACAGCTGTGCTGGGGGAGGGAGGAGCAGAGACCTCTGCAGACCCAGACCCAAATCCTAGACCCAGATCCCAGAACCCAAACGCAGCCCTAGCCGCAAATCCAGACCTAGACCTAGATCCCATTCCCAGACCCCAAACCCAGCCAAGGCCCCGAAATCCATCCCTCAGCCCCAAGTCCACTGCCCTGGCCCCCAAAGCCAGACCCAGATCTAGATCCTAGACCCGACCCCGATCCCAAAACCAGACCCAGACTCTCGACCCAAACCTAGCATCTGCCCCCAGTCCACCGGTATTGCCCACGGCACTGCTGCTGTGCCACTGCAGAGGAGGACAGGGCTGTGGCTGCACGAGTCGGGCGCACGCTTCCCACTCAGGGGCGAGGAGAGGCCCCCGCAGCCCGGCCGGAGGGCTGGGGCAGGAGCCAGGGACACGAGCACGGCTCCGCCGGGCCCTGGGCTGCACCGCGGGCCTGGCTCTGAGCACCGCGATCCGGCTCCGGATTTGTGCTGGGCACCGCCTCAAGGCTGGGCGCGGGTATTGTGACCCCCGTCAGGGCTCACCCCAGCCCCGGGGCCGTTCCCAGCGCCGAGGGGCTCCGGGCTGCCCTCAGCCACCCCCCGGCGCGGGCCCCGCCGAGCTGGCTCTGCGCATGCGCCGCCCCGGCAGACGGCACGGCCCGCGGCGCACACCGGGGGAAGGTGCGAGCCCGCGCTCCCATTGGCTCGCACGACCATCACTCAAGCGACGAGGGCGGCTCCCATTGGCTCGAGCCGGGAGGGCGGGAAGGCTGAAGCAGGGCTCGCGCTTTCCGTTCCCCGGGTCGGGCCCTCGCCGTGTGACGGCTTTACACATGCGCGCAACAGGGGGCGGGAAAGGACACCCCGCGCTGCGCTGCAGCTCGCGCCCTAATTGGCTGCTAGGCACGCGCGTGCGCTGCTCGCGCCCTCATTGGTTGTCGGGCGCGCGCGTGTGGCCGCTCGCGCTGTCATTGGCTGCCGGGGTGCGCATGCGCGTTGCCATCTGCAGGCAGACGCGCAGTGAGGCTCGGCGGGACGTGACCTGTCGCGGCACAGCCTTGAGGGTGCGGCTGGCCGTGCGAGGATGTTGAGATCGGGCANNNCCGTGCGAGCCGCTTCCGCCTCCCCGTGTGCCCCGGCGTGCCGCTGTCTGCGGGCCGGTCCTGCCGCCGCCGGGCCGGGCCGGGCCTCGCTGCAGTAGCCGCTCCTCTCCGCCGCTCCGCGCGATGGCGCCGTCGTGAGGGTCCCCAACCGCGTTGCCGATCACGTGACCCGCTTTGCCGCGCACGTGATCGGCGGGCGGCGCATGCGCGGTGCGGCGGGGGCGGTGCAGGCGGGCGGTGCTGAGGGCGGAGGCGGCGGCGGCCGGAGCGGGGCCGGGCCGTGCCGGGCCGGCGCGAAATGGCGGACAGGTTCTCCCGCTTCAACGAGGACAGGGACTTCCAGGTACTTCCCTCGCGCCGCCCCGCCCGGCCGCGGCTTCTCAGGCCGGGCTCGGTCGCCTTCCCCCCCCCCCCCCGGGCNAGGAGAGAGCGGCCCGGGGACGGGGGGCAGCGGGCGGCGTGTTGTGACGGCGGCGGCGAGGGGGCGGCCCCGCGGAGGGGCCGGCGGGGGAGCACGGTGAGGGGATCATCCTTCCACCTGTGATGGGACCTACCATCCCCCGTGAGGGGTTGGGCCCCTTCCCGGTGAGGGAACCAGCCCCCCGATGAGGGGATCACCCACTTCCCAGTGAGGGGTCGGATCGCTCCCCCCGAGATCCGCACCGCGCCGTCCGAACATCTGCCAGCGACCCGCTTCTCTGTGGAAAACGCCTCTTCCTTCTCACACCCGGTCCCCCCCAACAAAACATCAGTTTTTCAACGTCATTAACGCCACTGATGCTGTTTTAAAGGGGGTTTAAATAAACAATGGGAAAATGAACGTTGACTCATTAAGCTTGAACAATGACATGTTGTTCTCTGACTTCAGCCCGAGAGAGTCTCGGGGTTAGAAAGGAAAACAAAAGGAGCGAGGATAACGCTGCTCGAGGAGAGCCGTGGATGAGCTGTTCTGTGGGTCCTTGTTTCGGGAGCTTCGACTTGGAATGGTGCTGTTCATCCTCACTTGGGCCTTTCACCCAAAGACCTGGGAGGGTTTTTATAATGTGGAGCTTGCGTAATTCTACTTAATCTGGCGTTAAGGTGCAGTCTTGGAGGCAGTCAGGACATCCAGGAGTGACTAATTTATGTTGCTTCTGGATGTTATAAGGGGTGCATGCTTCAAAAATTGTTATTAAACTGTGTTAGAAACACACAGGAAAATAAATACCAGCGTGGTTGTGTGCCCTGTCGGCATTGCCTGCTCTGAGGATGGAGGTTTGGCTCCTGCCACAGCCCCAAACATGGGCTTGTTTGCATCCTTCATTTCCTTAAATGAAGAAATGAGCCATAATTAACACTGAAATGGTCTGATTTGGCTTTGAAGTTTGTGTTTCAGGAAGTGGAGCAAGCCAGATCTTGGGCTTGAAAACACATTTCTTGTAATCCTTTGGTAAGGGAGAGACGGGGAACCTAAACCAGGCTGGGTGCTGTGGCTGTGCCCAGGGAATGGGTGAGCTCTGCAGTCGTGTCCACATTTGCCTTTGGGTGTCCTTCTTCCTGTCCCTTTGTGGGGAAACCCCATGGCAAGAAATCTAATTGTAGTGGCAAAACCTGTTACTGTGCCGTGGCTCTGGGCACGCAGGGGGAGCGCGTGGTGATGTCAGGGAGGAAACTCGGCTCCATTACCCGATCCTGAGATCTTGGAAGCTGCTGAGTGTGCCTGGGGACAATAACTCAAGTCACAACCCTGTGTCCCCTTGACTTCAAAAAAAGGGCACTGGTCTAAATTGAGATTTCTCTGTGCTAAATACCAGGCCTTCCTTGTCTTTCCGGTAGACTAGAGTGAAAAATAAAAAGGTAGGATTTGGTTTTATGGAAGGGTCACCGCTCAGTTCTTCCCTGCCTGAAAATATGCCAGGGAGAAGAGAGACATTTTATTTTGTGTTAAAGCTTCCTGTGAGGGAAAAGTGGAATCGGTCCCTTGGGAAGAGCAGTTTGGAGCTGGTTGAGGCTTGCGGAGGACTGAAGGTGAAAACAGTGAGCTGTGGAAGAGATGATCTGAGGGGGACTAGGACAAGGTCATGCCGAATTTTGGGAGTTCAAGGGTCTGTGCACCTACCCTTGGGCAATCTTACAGTTTTTCCAAAGTCTGTTGATGGAGGAAAGCTTTTTGATGAAGAAGAAGGAAAAATAAGGTTTGAAGTCACTTTCAGAGAAGACTTTTGAATTTTTTTCATTGTGCTGGGTATTTGCAGGACTGCTGTAGCCATAGGTAAAAATACACCTGCCTGTGCCTGTCTAGAAAATCCCACTCTGCAAATACAGCAAAACCAGGAGTGTTTCTGTCAGTGTTAGGGATGCCCTTTTCACACAGTTGTAGTTCTTTGGCAAGTGAAATTTCTGTCCTTGGAGCAAGTGTGACTCTAGATGTGACCCCGTGTCCCTGCCAGGCTGGTAAGTCCCAGGGAACATGGCCAGGGGGAGACAGGCTCTGAAATTACACAGCTTGAGCAGGGATGGGTGCAGTGTGGGGAGGGAGGCTGTGGAGATCTCTTGGATTTTGTTCTGGGGTGATGTACTTGTGATCTCCTCAAAGTGAAAGGATGCGTAACAGTTTGGAGAGAGAGAGAGAAACAAAAGGTCAGGAGTAAAGAGAGTAGGTCAAACCTACACTCTTAGCTGTTTGGAAGAAAGGCAAATATCTTGGGATTAGTGATGTGGCTAATGGAAAAGTCACTGGATGAAAAAGAGGCATTTCAGAGTTCTCATTATTGTTATCAGCTGCCTTTCTGGAGAGAAGCTGGAACGACTCTGGGTTGGTTGCAAGAGTGCAAGTTGAGCACTGTAGGCAAGGGAGAGCTGGCAGTGCAGGGTTAGCAGAGGTGATCCTCGGGTTTCTGAGCTTCTGATATGCTGGAGAAAAGTAGATTAAAGGTGAGAGCTGCTGGGAGCTGTTCTTTCCTCCCCTGTGCCTGACTGAAGGAAGATCAGTGCCATCAGGGGAGACAGGAATGGAAACATACAGCACTGCAGGAAAATCAGGAAGGAAGGACCTGAGAAAGAGAAGGTATCTGTGGTCTGAAGTGCATGGAAAGGTGCTGAGGAGAGAAGGGTTGTTGGGCAGAGGGCTCAGCTGAGAACTGGAAAAATAAGAGGGAGTGAGGGATCTTCCTATAGCTGCAGCCAAAGTGATGTGGTGGGCATGAAGAGAGCTGCAGAGGGAGTGATGCTCCTCCCAGGGAGTTACAGGGAGCCCTGTGGAAAAGAGCGGCTTGTGTAAGCATAGGAAAGTCATATATATCCCTAAGGATAAAGGTCACGGTGTGGCGGGAGAGGAGAAAGATTGTGTATGCTGAAATTATTGCGACTCCTCTCTGTGTTTTGGTGGAAGGAACCTCGAAGCTAAGGATGGTTTAGAAGTTGAAATTGCCAAAGAAGCAGGAATGGCACTGGAGGTTATCACTGCAGTGAGCTATTAGGCAGCCCTTGGGTTTTTCCTTACAGGATTGTTGTGCTGTTGCTGTGCTCTGTAGCTTTAGAAGCCACACTAAAGGCTTAGATCCTCTTCCCCTTTTGCTTTAAGCTCTGAAACCTTAGAGAAACTCGGAAAGCCCCTGGTTCTGACTGTATTTTGCATTTGCTGAACCTGATGGCAGCTCCAGAGAAAGGCCTTGATCTGTACTCTGCCTGTCATGGGGATCTTTCCCTTACCAGGCCAGCACAGGGCTTCGTTTGGGAGCCTTGGACAGGGAAATGGATTAGTGGAGGAGAAAGGATATCCCTGACCTTCCTTCTCTTGCCTCTCTTCTAGGCTCTGCAGTGGCAAGTGAAGTCTTGAGTGGCTCATCCAAATAAATCCCAACCTTTTTCCATTTTCCATACAAGAGTGGTTATTTTTGGGTTCCTGACAAGCTTAGTCCTTTGGGTGAAGGATTGGGGAGCTTGTCTGTCACAGGCTCTGTCACTTGTCTGGGCCACTGTCCCCTGGACTGATGGGCTTCCCTGGCAGAGACAAATGGGAACCGCTGCAACTTTGAGGAATTCCTAACAATAGCTACTAGTAATAGCTAATAGTAAATGTCTAGAGCAGACTCCTGTAGGAATATTCCTGAAATCTTTATGAACATATGAAACTGCTGCAGCAAGTAAATATATTTTTTAGTGCTGTTTTTGCATTTGCAGTGATTTTATCCTTCAGATCAGCTATGCAAACTCAAAGAATAAATATCGTGGATGTCTCTCTCGCTGCAGTCCAGTGGTGCTCCCACTTACTCCCAGATGTTGAGAAAATGTTTTCTTGCTGCATTTTTCTCCTTTTCATTGTTGAAGCAGAAATATTACCAGCCATATGTGTCTATGTGTACAATAATTTCCTCTTCCTACGTACATTGCACTTACTGGCATCATTAGCCAGACGGAACACAGGCTGTTCTGTCTCTTGGTTTTTTGGTGTTGTGTAGTCTGTACAATGGAATAACACTTCTACCCAGCAGGAAGAACCGTGCCTGGTTTTCCCTGCTGGGTGGAAGTGTGGCCAGTCTGAACCTCAGCTTGGGTATTCCTGTTAATTCCAAGAAGATAGGTGGTTTTTTTTCTTTCCCTCCACAAAGGATTTGAAGACCTAAGCCAGCACATCACTGTGCTTCTGGCCCTGCCGCTTCCAGCAGGTTGAGCTGAGTGCTGCTGGCAGGGGGATTTTATGCTTTTTAATTGGCAGAATGTCAGGGATAAGTTCTGTTCCCAAGCAGCTTAGGCAGCGCTTTACCGGACAGCTGGGCCGGCAGCGAGGAGGTTTAGAATCCATCCTTAATGAGTGTGGCCATGGCTGCAGCTTCAATTCACTTCCCAGGTGCTGCCTCAGGGAAGTGCATTTGATTTTCATGTCCTTCAGCAGGCCCAGCTGCTCGGGGCGATGTGGCACAGGGAGCTGATGGCTGCGCTCTGCGCTGCAGAGAGATAAAGAGGGTCATTTTCTCTGTCTGCCTCTACTAATTGGGAAAAGAAAAACTTAATGTGGGGGAACGAGGATTGGAATCTCTGCAAAATCTGTTACGCTGAGCTTTCAACTGATCCAAGATCCTGGGGTGTGAATTTGCCTTTGGCAGGAGTAGCTGCAAGCAGTCAGGAGGCAGCCTTTGCCTTTTCCATGGAGTGTTTTTTAACTGAAGGATTAATCTGAGATTTTAAAGATCTATTAGTATAGTTTAGAGATCTTAATTTATCATTCGATTCAGGTTATATTTCTGGTGTGGGCCCAGTACAGGAAGAATGCGGCTCTTACCTCCTTGGCAGGATGTTCTGACCTCTCAGTTGAGCAAAGCAGGAACAGCAGAACTGTGACTGATTTTTTTTAACCTCCCCGTGTGAGTGAGGAGGGGGGGAGAAGACTGGGGAAAAATGTGTTCTAAAGTAGATCAAGTAGTATTGGTTCCAGTTTTAGAACATCACAAGAGGGTCTGAACTTCAGTGTGGATTTCTGTGACTCACGTGGTGAGGTAATTTTATATAGACCTTCCCCCAGTCTGTGTTGTCACTTCTCTCCTACAGGGATGTTTCCATTGCTGAGGCCGAGTGAATGGGAAAGGAAACACTTTATCCTACAGTCCCACAAGCCATGGCTGAGCTACCTCAGCTTCTTCTGAGTCGCCCCCTCTGAGACAAAACCCACCCCTTTAACCAGGCTCCTGCTGCCCGCTGTGTGGGAATGTGGAGCTTCAGGAGCTCATCTGATAAAAAGCATTGCTGCAGTTTTAGGGCAGCACTTCCTCAGTTGACAGAAGCTTTTCTCCTACCACATGGTTTTAAACCTGTAGTAATTCTTGCTACTTTCTCCCTTCAAGCAGCTCCATGGGCAGTTAATTTGAGGTTTTGGCCATTCAGAGTTTTAAAGCCAGAAGTTAATATTTAGGATGTTGGCTTTAAATATCCAGGTATCACTTAGCTTTCAATTCCCATTGTTTGACCCAGTTCTGAGTCCAGGAATTTGTGTTTCACTGCTGTTATCTCTCCCTTGAAGACAACTGGTGATGGGGAGCATTTTCCTTTGTAGATTGTTCTGGTAGTTTAGCCATTTTAAGCTGCATTTTCCTTAATTTTTCTTCTAGATTTTTTTTGTTTTCAGCCTTTAGGTGATCTTTGTCCTTCTCTGCTATGCCAAAGCACACATTACTACACTGTGTCCTCTTACGTGAAGGCATATACAGCATTTCTGCTTAATTTTAGCTTCTTCTGAGAGCCTTAATGGCTCTGAATTCTCTCACTGTTCTCCCTTTGTGTTGTTACACCTTTCTGCATCCTAAATTGTCCACGCTCGTGACTGGAAAACTTGCTCAGAGGAGTCTAGAGCAGACTCCTACCTGTATGTGATACCAAGACAAACATCAGTTTACTGCTTTTTTCGTGTTTGCTGTTCCTTTGTTGCACACACTTGGACTGTATTTTTATCCTTTCTGCTACTGTGTTGCGTGAGGAGGTTTTAACTGGGATTTCTCAGCCTGCTGGGTGCAGCCCTGTGCTGTGGCTGTGTTTGTACAGGGCTCTGTGAAAGCAGACGTGGTGTTAGGGAGCTGAAGCCACTCTTACATGGGTCAGGTTGCTCTGTACAAACATGTCCTCACTGTTGCTCACTCTTTGTTGGGCTGCCTGATCTGCAGACTGAGCTGGCAGGTGCTCTGTTTCCTCTGGTCATTGATAAAAGTATTGAATGAGGTTTGAATCCTGTTAACATGCTCCTGAGGGAGATTTTCTGGGAGATTTTGGTTTAACAACAGTTCTTTATCAAGTCAGACACCATAGTAAGAAAGAAAAGGCAGATAATACTACGAAAGCTTGGAAAGTTGTAGTGGTAAATAGATCACACCCTAAATATTACATGATTAGCACCCTGTCCCACCAGGCTGGTTTCTCTTTGCCTTGTACTGTCTGATGTGGAAGGGGTGGCAGGCTGGAGAGGTGGGTCTGTGTGAACCTCATGAAGTTCAGCAAGGGCAAGTGCAAGATCCTGCACCTGGGTCAGGTCAATTCCAAGCACAAATCCAGGCTGGGGGACAGTGGATTGAAAGCAGCCCTGGGGAGAAGGATTTGGGGATGTTGTTTGATGAGAAGTTCAGTGACCCAGCCATGTGTGCTGGCAGCCCAGGAACCAACCGTGGGCAGCAGGTGAGGGGGGGATTCTGCCCTGCTGGGGTGAGGCCCCCCTGCAGAGCTGCCTCCAGCCCTGGGGCCCAGCACAGGAGGGACCTGGAGCTGCTGGAGCCAGTCCAGAGGAGGCCACAGAGATGCTCTGAGAGCTGGAGCTGCTCTGCCATGGAGCCAGGCTGGGAGAGCTGGGGGTGTTCACCTGGAGAGGAGAAGCTCCAGGGAGAGACCTCAGAGCCCCTTCCAGGGCCTAAAGGGGCTCCAGGAGAGCTGCAGAGGGACTGGGGACAAGGGCTGGAGGGACAGGACACAGGGAATGGCTTCCCACTGCCAGAGGGCAGAGAGGGATGGGATAATGGGAAGGAATTCCTGGCTGTGAGGGTGGGGAGGCCCTGGCACAGGGTGCCCAGAGAAGCTGTGGCTGCCCCATCCCTGGAGGTGTCCAAGGCCAGGTGGAACAAACTGGGATAGTGGAAGGTGTCCTGCCCATGGCAGGGGATGGAACAAGATTGTCTTGAAGGTCCTTCCTGCTCCGTGATTCTGTGGTTGGTTGAAGGTCCTGGTTAGCCGTGAAGATGTGGGTGCTGGAAGCTGCAGCAGCTTCTGCATCAAGGCACGTTAAAAATGGCAAAGAGAAAATTGGGTGAGTGAGGCCAGTGCTGGCTCTTGGGTAGAGCTTGCTGAAGGACTGCAGAGCATCCCTCGTGTGCTGGAACAGATGCACAGCTGGTGTTGGTGCGGCAGAAGGAATCTGAAAGACACGAAATTGTTCTTGTTTGGTGCCCAAGTATGCAAAGCAGAGACCTGCCTCTGGCTCCCACTCCTTGTGTGGCACAAGCTGTTTATCTCGGAACCGTAGAACTTGTTTTTATTTGGACATCTCTAAGTGGGTATTTATATGCACATTTTCCTGGTTTAAACCTCTTGACCTGTGACTGGTCTTAAATGTTTTCTGCTGAGTGGGTTTTCAGTGTTTTTGGACTTAGCAGGAAGAGTTTTGTTAAAATTAATTTTTAGTTCGGTAAACAAAAGGTGCCATCAACTTCTCAACGTGCAATTCCAAGGTGCTTCTTTCAAACCTTGCCAATTTAAATTCATCTCCGAGTCTCCAGTGATTGCTTTTGTTGTATTGACTTGAGAGGATTTTCCTGTTAAGTACTCTCAGAATAATTGATGTGTGTGTCTGCCGAAAATGAGGTTTTGCTGCAGCTTTCACAAGATGTTGACTGTAAATATTCAGCTGTTTCTGGGGGTGTGCAGATGTGCCGTGTCCATACTTCCCACTTGTGTTGCAGAGAAAGGTCTGGGAAAGCAATTCCTAATGTGTGGAGGGCAGTGAGAACGTGTTGTTTGGGAATGCTTCACCTCTGTGTTGCTAGGAAAGAATCTGTGATTTTTTTGTGTCTTTACAGACACTACAGGGAACAACAGGAAAAAGGATGATTTTGTTCTGGGAAGCATTAACAAAGGCTTTTCAGGTGCCAATACAAAGTTGCTTTTGTATTGCTTTTTATAGCTTTGAGAACCCGTGTGGCCTTTAAAATTATCCAAGAAAGTTTCCAGGATTGGATGGAGCCATCTCCTAGGTGCGTGTTGGTCTTAAAAATATGTTTTTTTCTGGCTGCATAACAAATATTCAAAAAGCACTGTAAGCTACACTTTCCTGGAGTTGTTTTTGAGTTCTTTGGATGGATTTCTAAACATCAACATGGTTGTCTGCATCAATTACGTTTTGGAGCCCTTCCATGGTATAGAGTCATCAGGTCCTGCCGAGCTGCAAAGGGCAGCATGAATTACTGCTGTGATCTGTAGTCAGCCTGCGGAGGGAGGTGTGGATGTTGCAGAGGTATTAGAAACCCGTTACATTTTGATTGTGTGTAATAAACACAACGATCAGTCGTGGGGAGCTGCATTTGGGTTTAACACCTTCCTTCCCCCACTGGTGTTGGCTGAAACTCGCTGTGGGGTCAGTGGTGATGTTGGTGATAGAGCTCCACAAATAAACCAAATCAGAGCACTGGCAGACCTTGTCCCTTGTACCCCTTGTATGTCGTCCATGCCTGGAGTGGGTTTTTATCCTGCGTGTCTCACACGTGCTGCTGCAGGTGGTGGGTGTCTCACCCTCAGGCTGTGTGCAGACAAGTGAAACCAGCACGTCTGGAAACAGCTGCCCAAGCTGGAAAGGTTTGTCAAAAGAGAACTAAATATAAAATGACATGAGTGTCGATGGTGGTTTGCTGAAATTCCTGGTCTTTGGGTCAGGCAGGAGGCTGGTGCTCCATCAGGGCTTTGCAGAGTGATTCCTGAGCCTCTTGGCCACTGTGCTGGTGCTGGACAGGCAGCATTCGCCCAGGTGTCCTGGATGTGGGATGTTTGCAAGAGTGCTGGGAGCCAGCTTTGGGAAAAGTGGATGGATGTGAGGGCGTCTTATCCATTTAAAGGTTTTGTAACTGCTTCATCTCCTTTCAAAAAGAAAATGGCAAGTTTAACAGGATATTTGTTTCTGGAATCAGAGGGTTTTTTCCCTGCTCCGTGGAGGTGCTGTGTGCGTGCAGAGAGGGAGGATTTTGGCGAGATGGCATTTGCTCCCTTGTGCTCAGATGCCGCTCCAGTTCTCCTGTGCTCAGACCTTGCATCTGTGCTGACCTATCCCGGGAGGGCTGCAGGAAATGTCAGCTGTGCTTCCCAGCCGCGGGAGCAAAACATTCCGGGATCCACAGCTCACCCAGCCTGCCCCGGCTTTATCCACACTAGAAAATGGCCTTTTTTGGGGGCACTCGTTTCTCTTTTTGGATATTCCTGTGTCTCAGCTGCTGTTCTCAGCCTAATGCCTGCAGGGCTTTTGGGAATGGGCAGTGGGCTTGGTTAAATGCTTTCAAGTGATACTTGTGGGTAACAACCCTGAATTTTATGGCTTGACTTAATATTTTTAGAGTTTAAGATTTATTGATTGAATTGATGGATAAATAGAATATGCAGAAGTGGTGCCGGTTCACTTTAGTGTTTTAAAATTCCATTTTCTAAGGTAAATGCAATATAAATGTGATTTTTTTTGAGTCTTCTTCTGGTACTCTCCTAGCGTAAAACTAATTTTTGAATATCTAAGGAGCATACTGAGCTCTTTTCAAGTGCAGTTAAGCAGTCATGATCATGCTGTGCTCTTTTCCAGTGCATTTAAGAAATAATAACAGGGAGTGTAGTAAGGCTTTTCTGCAAAATTGCTTTCTTTAGATTGTTATTGGCGTGGTCTCACAAAGCAGCGTTTCTGAGTGCCTTCCTGAGCCAGTCCTGAAATCCAGTAGGGACATAAATAGATTGTTTCTGCTGTGACGTCTCAGCAGCTGCATTCTGCCCATTCCCTCCCCAGCCATCTCTGCTTTAATGCTCCCAGGCAGAGCCACAGGGTTTTATGCCAGAGTCTTTTCCTATTTTGCTCCATTCACAGCGTTGAAGGCGTTGTCCCTGTGGTTGGTGGAGCAGGCAGCGTTTTCCAATTCTAGGCTCTTGCTATCTGAACTGTGTTGGGCTTATAACTCACCTTATCCTCTCTGGTTTTAATAACCACCAGGCTGGTGTGACTGGGCTCTGCTGGAGCAGGAGCCCAAGGACAGCTGAACGGAGGCGTCCTGAAAGGATCCCCTGCGCTCCCGGCTCCATTGTCCTGCTCCTTTGTGTCCTGCTCCCAGCTCCCTGGGAGCGCCGTGTCCCCAGCTCCGGCCCAGCTGCGGGGCTGGAGGCTGCCACATTTTCTTTGGCAATAATACATGGATAACTTCGGGCTGTTCGTCAAAGAAACCACTCGTTCCCATCGGGAATGAGCGCTATATGGAATGTGTTCTGCATGCTGACATCTTCATATGCTCCGTGCTCGGGTGGATTGCACAGAGCAGTCCAGTGATTAATATCCAGGGAGGTCTAATGGCCCTAAAGCAGTTGGAGTGACTCATCCTTATTTCCTCATTGTGTTGGTGGTGCTTTAGGTGACTTAGAAATGCAGGCAGTGCTCATGACCCGGCTCTGGTTTTGGACACACCCTTCGGGGTGTGGGAGGGAAGGAAAGAGCCTATTTTCTTCTGCTTGTCATTGTGAAGATGCTTTCAAAGGGTTCCCCCTCCCAGTGATTTCTGTGTGTCCTATGTGCTTTGTGTTAACCCACCTTCCTGAAGAGGTGCCTCATGTAGAGGAGAGAGTGAATTCTGTGGTACTAAACTGTGATAAGTGGGCTTTAATCAACAATTCATTTCCCTTGCATTGAGTGATTTACTGGCAGCAGTTCTTACCACTAAGGATTTTGGGATGAAAGTGTAATTAAGTTCTTAAATTTTTTTTACGATGCTGACTGGGTCTCACTCCCACATTGTTTGGGACCTCGTAAGTAGGAAAGAGGCAGCAATGCTCTTCCCCAGAGCTATTAACTTGAATTGTCCCAGGAAATGCAGTGACATGCATATGGTCTGGGACAAAATGGCATTTGTTGAGCTGGGGCTCCGAAGTATTTACGGTCCAAAGAAGGGAGAACAAGAGTTGAAATGCTGCATGGAGGCAGCTTTTGTTGGTTAATTTTTCAAATGCCATATTCAGTGTGTGAGGGCAACAAGACAAGGTTTGGCCAAGAGCTTTGAGCAAAGATCAAACAATGGGAAAGTGGAGGAGAGAGCAGAGAACATGTGACTGTGAGTAACCAGAGTGGGTAGAGAGCCAAAGTTCAGATGATATTACACAAAAATTACAGGGCACAAACATGTTGGCTCCTGGAGAAGGAACCCGAGTGGTGTGTGTGGTGTGTAATGAGGAGTGTTTGCATGCTGGAGGCTTGTCCTTGCTTCTCATGAAGTAGGAAAATATATTGAATTTCAGTGTGGTTATAGGGAAGAACCAGTGTCGGAGCACTTGATGTAGCACAAAGTGAGAGCTTAAGTGGAAGCCTCTCATCTTACTTGCTTTGCTGTTCCAGGGTGGATGGAGAAGCGTCTGTGAGAAAGGGACAGTGCAACACATCTCATTTCACAAAGCAGAAGTGAGACCCTGATACAGGCAGCTGTAAAATGGAGGGGTAGAGGATGAGGAGGAGGAGGAGGGCACTGCAGTCAGCCCCAAAATCTTTGTCCACAGCAGCAGGTGGAGGCTTTGCCATTAGCTCCCAGGGCTGGGAATTTACTGCATCTCTGTAACAGTCATGTAGGAAGAAGGTTTGGGAATAGGTTTTGAATAGTGCTGGATTTAATGCAGGTGTTATTTCATGTCCTAGTACCCATGGCGTTGAATCCAAGGGATTGAATCCTTCTTTGCACATGAAGGTTTCCTCTGAAGTGGGAAGCATCCCTCAAGTTTGCAGAAGACACGCTTCAAAATCATACTGAAATGTGGTCTGTGCTTGGGGTTCATGTTTGCCAGAAATGTATTCCAAACAGATCTAGCATTTAGGGTTTAATTCATTGTTGGATTTAAGTGTTAAAGTATTTTGTGTTCTTCTGATTCATTGTCTTAAGGTACAGCAAAACAGAATGTTTTATGGATGCATTTGATGCACCAGGTTGCAGGATTGGAAAAGTGGGAAATCAGGTGGAATTCCCCCCAACTTGTTCCTTAGCCAGTTCCAGGAATGAAGAAACAAGGGGATGGACTGCGCTACCTCCAGCTCCAGAATGCCTGGGATCACCATGATGGCAAGGAGCATTGTTGTGGCCATAGCCATAGAACCATTTTTCTCTTCCCTGATTAGGCATCACTGGTCTGAACCCCCATAAATCTGCCCTCACAGTGATCACTGGATTGTCTGCTTGCCTTTTTCCAGGATGAGCTGCTTTATGGTGGAAGGGAATTTTTCCTTTATCATTTATTCTAAATATTGATAAATAAAGAGCAGTCTCTGTGATGAGTATTGATTTCAGCTCTGTTTGGACACTTTGTTATTCTGAAGCCTTGAATTTCCAAGCCTGGAACACCTTCCTGACACAGGAGGAGGCTGGCAGCATTCCCACCGGGCCTGTTCCCTGTGCTCCGTGGCCTTTTATATGCCCAGGACTTCCAGCTGACAGGCAGCACCTGCCTCTCTGGGAAGCTCCAGTTTTAGTATTGCAGCTGTTTGGACCAGGAACAAGTAGAGATCAAGTACATAATAAACCCCAAAGAATATGAATATATAAAATAACCCCCAAAATACATGGAGCGGGTAGTGGTGGGATCACCAGAACTTTGGGATAATGGCTTTGTTTGCTCTCTGATTCTCTGGCCGTGGCACAGGGAGTGCTCAGCCTTTTGCATAGTTTCAGGGAGGAGATGTTGTTTTAAGCACCGAAAAAGCGAGTTGTGAAGCCTCAGAGCAGCAAGGCGTGCTGCCCTCGAACTGGGATTGACCCTTGCCTCGGTAAAAGCAGCTTTCAGTGCCTTGGCGGCACACCAGAGGAGCCAGGGAGTGGGCAGGAGTATTTAGGCTGCTGCAGGTAATTGAGTGGTGTGTGCCGAGCTACCTGCAGGCAGCGAGTGAAAGGAGGTGCAGGGACGTGTCTGGGTTCATGCTGAGAGGGTTTCAAGTGTTGGTTAACTGAGTCTTATGTGGGTTTAATGTTTTAATAGATGACATTTAGCAGTGTGTTTTTGCCAGTGTTGGCAGCATGTGCACTCCTGACTGCTCTGGTTCTCTTGGGCACTATTTTTTGGGAGGCTGGGCTGCCCCCAACCACTGAGGCAGGTTTTTGGTGTGTTCTGGTGTGGGCTCCTGGACTCCTCACACACAGTCCGTGCATCCACACCGCGCTGTCTGAGCACTATTAACTTTCCAAAGCAGCTCAACGACTGCTTGTGCATAGTAAGTTTGCCTTCAGCTTCCTCCTTGAAGGCTGTCCAAAAAGAAAAAAAAAAGAGTGGGAGTGGATTGCTGCCTGCAGATTAAACCCCAGATTCGCTCTGGAGAGGCCATGGGAAAGACGATGCCTGGGAGCAGAGCGTGGCCAGGGTGAATTTACCACCCAGACGTGCAGATGATGGATGGGCTGGAAGTTGGGGCACCAGCATCAAAGCACCTTCTCTTGGCACCAGGTTTTAGCCAAGACGTTCCCTTGCAGATTTGCATTGCTGCATAGGAACACTCCTTCCAGAGGATTTTTGGAAGCTGGTGCCTGGCTTGAAATATTCCAACCGTCAGTCTGTTACAACTGCAGTTTGCTCTTTCGCGTGCTGCCTTCCATTAAAATTCTTGCAGAAGGAAAAGTTGGTATTGGTGGAAGGAGGAGGGTGACAAAATGTTTCTTTTGGCAGCAGCGCTGCCTGTTCCTGCTCCAAGGGATTGTGGAACTGGGATGCAAATAAAACCTGCCAGGGGTTTGGTATGCACGGAGCAGCCAGAGGTTCCAGTGGCACTGCGGGGCCTGAGGGGGGAGTGCGGGGTGACAGCCAAGGCTTGGCACTTTGAGAACTTGAGTTCCTGTGACACTGAGCAGTGCCTGGGAATGTAGGAGAGCCCGCCGAAACCACCCCCTTCAGTGGCTTTTGGGCTCATCCCAGCTGCAGGAATCTCACCTCTTTTGCTTCTGAGTTTGCAGCTGGAAAGTCTTGAGTGTTCCTTTCCGGGTCTAGTGACGGTGGATGTGTTGCATCGTGGACCTATTGAACAGCCAAAAATCGTTCACCATGTTTGCAATCTCAGGTTTCAGAAACCTCTAAAATTATGGCAGAGCTGTGGCAGAGGTGTTGTTTTTCCTGAAATGGCCCTTCACTGGTGTTCCAGCACCAACACTTGTTCTGGAGAACAGAGATTGCCATTGCCTCCCTAGCTCAGGAGCCTGCATGCTCAGTATCCACCCAAAAATGTCAAAAGATGCAATTTTTCCAAGGGGGATGGTGGTCAGCTGGCAGGGGGACTGCTTTGGGTCAGGACTAAAGGCTGTGTGGTGTGTTGGGGGATCACTTCCATGGATCACTGTTCAGATTTGTGGGAAGGGCTGCTCCACACCACGGAGAAACACTGTGGGCACAGGGACAGGTTTCCTTTGGTACCACTGTGGGGTTTTGTTGGTTTAAGGAGTATGAAATCACATGTATCCCTCAAGCAAATTTCTGGTACAGGGAAAGCCTTCTAGTGGTGGGGACATCCATTCCTGCTGCTCCTTGTCCTGTGTGGTTTCCATGCTGGCACCGGTGCTTATGCTCAGTGTTTTCATAGACCTTCTAAAGAAAAAAATCCAGAAGTATTGTTATTGTAAATGTTTGGTATTTTGCCAGTTTTAATAGTCTATGATTGTCATCCAATTGACTTAGTTTTTAGGGGTTTTTTGTCCTTGTAGCTGATACACTGAATTGAGCCTGTATTTAATAAGTTCATTTGTTAGCAAAATTGTATGAAATATAACACTGTAACCAAAGCTGTCTGGACACTAAACTGTTGGAAGTGTGTGCTGTGGAGCTGACCCTGGTTTTCTCTTGCAGGGCAATCACTTTGATCAGTATGAAGAGGGGCACCTGGAGATAGAGCAGGCATCTCTAGACAAGCCCATCGAATCGGTAAGGCCCCCCCTTATCAGCATCATTCCCCCCGGAATTAGGCCGTGCTCGGATGGTACTTGATGTGAATGCAGTCAAATCTGATAGCAGTGGGCACCTTGTTGTCAGTGAGGGGTAATTGGTGGTAAACTGCATGCTGACCTTAAGTGGGCCTGGGATTTAATCTTGAAGTAGTCCTAAGAGTAAGACTTGAAATTTGAGTTCAACACGATAATTCAGGAATTATTTAAAATAATACATCCATTCATAGATATTTATTTTAAGTTTTTATGCTTTTCTTTGAAGAATCAGTTTAATTTATCTGTGAACCTGATGGAGTAGTATAGCAAAATACATTTTGATCCTTTTTAGTTTATATTTTTGGAAAACTACTGGTGTGTTTAAAGTGTTAGAATGACACCCGGCAGTATGGAGAGAGGGATCAGTGTTAGTCCAGCAGTCCTTCCCCACAGAGCTGAAACTGCTCTGAGCCTTTCTCTAAAGTGGCTTTACCTTGAGTTAGGTGTGGAGACTCCTGCTGTGACATGGGGGAAAAGTAGGTTTTGTTTAGTTTTAATTTTTTAAGCTTTTTGGAGCTTTTAAATTTTTCTCTTTGCAAAGCACCTTCTGCTGGTTTTAGGCACAACAGTTTGTGCAGCCTAAACTGGACCCACATTTGGCATTTAGCTTTAGCTAAGTTTTAATTTTCAGTTTCCTTCAGAAACAAGAAAACTTGTAGTGAATAATCAAGGGACACTTAGAGGTGTTCTGATTAAGCCTAGCTAGAATTTCTGTTAAGAAAGTACTTGTCAAGTGTTTCTTCGCCCTGTTAATTCAAGTTTCTCCGCCTTAGTCAGCCCCTAGGAGAACCAGTGTTAGCCAAAGCCCACTTTATATTTTTGTTGGTGTGTAGGTTGGTGTTGTGTGTGTTTGCGTGCGTGTTAGATGTTTACCAAAAATTTACACAACTTGGGGTGTTCGACGTTTTTCTTCCGCAGCAGTTGGCCCATATTAGCTAAGCAGCCATGATCTGGTTTGTATTGCACGGTCTGCCTTTTTTAATTTCTTCTCTAGGGTTTCCTTTCCCCCTTCTTATTTCTGTTCTTCTGGTCCAGTGAACACTGCATATAGTACCTACTGTCTTAATGTGCTGGCATGATGCTAGATTTAGGCATGGCAGTAATTGATGACGCATGAGATAATGCTGCAGAGATGGGAATTGGTATTCACTGTTCTCCTGAATACTTCAGTCTTACCTTGGGACACGGGGATTTGAATTAAAATGCCAAGCTGGATGGGAATATAATGGGAAATACGTGTTGGTAGCCTACTCTGGGCCACACTGGAAATTAGCATTTCAAAATAATTCAAATGCTGCTTACAGACTAGACTGGTTACCTGATTTCCAAAAGTGCTTTCCCAAACAGAGGAATAGAAGAGGTCACAGATTGCATCGCTGCTGTTCCAGAGGGAACGATGCCTATGGAAGTGTGTAAAGCATGAGCAGGTACCCTGGGCCCACGTGGGCTCACTGTGCAGCTCTCGTCATCCACAGGAGTAATGCTTTGTGCAGTTTGATTAATGCTGAACTGCAGCAGAAAAAATAAGTTAAATCACGGCTTTAATATTTTATTCATGTGTATCTCTCACCATCCAAATGTCAGGACATTTTTAATCTTTACAACTCCTTGGTAGGTACAGTTCAACCTAATTGAAAACAGTTGGATGAAGAGGACAAGAGAATGGCTTATTTTGGGAGGAGAAAGGTTAAAACCTTAAATTGTTCTTTAAAATAAAGTTTGTTCCATTCTTCTTTTGTCTGAAATAAGAGAACCACAGAATCATTAAGGTTGGAAAAGCCCTCTAAGCTCATCGAGTCCAACCATTCCCCCAGCACTGCCAAGGCCACCCCTCACCCATGTCCCCAGATGCCACATCCCCCCAGCCTTTGAACCCTTCCGGGGATGGAGACTCCACCACTTCCCAGGGCAGCTGTGCCAGTGCCCGTCCCAGGATTTCAAAGCTGTGACCGCAGCACAGGGTGGGTTCTTGGCCTCCTGAACAAGCGTAGTGTCAGAAACTGGTCACTTCTGAGGTTTCACGTGGTCTTTGTAAAATACATTGTTGATTCTTAAAAGAAAATCTCTTCCTCCTGTAAAGCAGGAATTACTTTGTTGAGTTTCCTGACACCTGTGGAGGTGATTTTGCTTCCACACTATTAATGATCAATGCGCTCTTTGAATTAGCAAATTACACACATTAACAGAAGGAACAGTTTCCTTGGCAGAATTCAGTGGGGCACCTGTCCTGTGAGATATTTCACCAGGAAAGGAGTGTTCATTCTGCTTTTTTGGCTTTTTTTTCCTTCCATTTTATGCTGTTTAGTCACCCAGAACTGAAATTGAGAGGGAAGGAGGAAAGGCAAATCTGTATTTTAGAACTACCACACATCAAAGTATTTTCAGTATTAACAAATAGGGGTTTAGTCCTTAGTCAGTTCTCTGTTAGCAATCCAACTAGCCTTTTCCAAGGAATCTGCTCAGAGTCATGAGTGAGCCTGTACTTCATGGTATGGAAACAGTTTGGATGATGAACATCCTGTGTTTATAACCGTGGCAGATCAAAGCGCTTCCCAGTTAAAATGTCATTCTTCAGAATGAAGAATGGATTACGTATATTCTCTTGACTGTGCTCCTTGCAGCTTCCCACACCTTAATGATATGAAGGTGTTCCAGAGCCTGCAGGTGTTTGGAGATAGCGGGGAGGGTTTCCTGTGCCATGTCCCTGTGACAGTCCCTGCTGATGTGAGTGACATCCATCTCTGCAGCATTATCTGTTGAGAGGTGCTGACTGTACTGCTACAGCATGCAACTCAAAGGTGGCTGGAAAAATAGGTTTGGGAGTCTACAGATCATTACAATGTTGAAATGTGTCCTCAATTAGCCTACTGGTGGTGTTGTTCCTGTGGAAATCCTGCTGTGTACAGCTTGTTTAGGCCAAAGATGTCTGGACTGAAACATGCGACTCTAACCAGAGTACATTTATGGAAAACAGAGCTGCCAGGAGCTAGGGATGGATGTGGCCTGAACGAGTGCCAGCTGTTTTCCATTACTAAATTGAAGAAAGTATTTCGTATCAATGGACTCTTCAGAGCTGCAAATACTGATATTTTTTTCCCCCCACAAGTAACAGTTTTTCTTGTTGTGCTTTGAAAGATGCTGCACTTAGACTGGCTGTTCATGTCAGTGCAATCACTGGTGTCTGGTGTCCTTGAAAAATCAGAGCACTTCACCCTTTTTTTAAATTCAAGAAGCTGCATGCATTTGTTTTGGGGCATTTTGAGTGCACTGAGTTCAGGTACTCGAACGGGAAGTCACAAATTATTGCAGCTTTAATAGAATCCAGATTTTCTTCACGTTAATTCCTTATCTCTACTTGTTTATCGAGTCTCTTTGCTGTGAATTCCTGGTTTTCCTCATCCCAGCAGTGCAGATGGAGTAGGAGACAGCGATAGACCCTTAGAGCCCCCAAGGAGCAGCCCTGGCCCCGTGCAGGCAGTGTCAGGGGTCGACCCACGCCGTCACCGCTGCAGGTTGGAGGCCAGACTGGGAATCACCCACTTATCCTGGAGCTTGTTAGTTTGTCCTTGTCCTAACTAACAAATGTCCTTTCCCCCTCTCTCTAATGCTGCTCGGTGCCACGAGGAGCTCCTTGAGCCCCCCCGTGTCAGGCTGCAGTCGGTGGTGCTTTGACACCAGGGGCTGTCGCAGCCTGGCCGAGCCGGAGCCGGGGTTGTCGCACTGGAAATCTGTACGGATCTGTGGACTCCACTAGTTCCAAAGTGTCATTTGATGAGGCTGCTGATTTGACATTTAGCAGCAGCCATATGTGGACAGCGCTATAAATAATGTGCTTCTGGAAGCTGAATGGTGTAGCATTACTATTTGGCTTTTCTCTCTGGTCTTCATTGTGTCATCTGTAGTGAGCTCTAGGTTTTGTTTTGGGAATCTTTTCAACCTCTTGTTTGCATGGGTTCACCCAGTAGCATCCGATCCTTGCTTATAGATTCCTCCATACACAGTCAGCACAGCTTACAATCCACTCAAGAGAGGAATGGTTCCTGCCCGTGCCGGGATGAACAATGGGATCGTGGAGATCTCATGGAAAACCTGTGCTAGGCAAAACTGGTGGTGTGGGTTATGTCCCACAGGCATCATCAAAACTTTGGGCTTCTTCTACCCATCTTTTAATTGTAAGCAATTTTTTTTTCTATCGGCCAGGACCTTTGTCAGAAATTTGTGCTGGGGATGTCCCACTCAGGAATCACTGATCCCCACGGAAAGCAACCGAGGGCATCTTGTCAGGGCACAGGATGGGGAACTGGGGAGGCCAGTTTGAGCTGGTGGAGCCAGGTCACTTTGGATGAGGTTTTTCCAAAGCAGCTCACCCAGCTCTGTGAAGGTTTGGTGGACCCAAGGCCTTGCATTTCCTACACATTTGGAAAAGTTGAGCTTTGTCATGAAAGCAGAGCTCTCCGTCAGGGCTGCCCAGCTCCAGAGCTGGGATTGTTCCACCCAGAGCTGCTGAGCCATTCTCCCTGCATGGAGCATCCCACAGCCTGTGCCCACGTGGTCCAGGAGGGCTCCCTTGCTCACCCAAACACTTATTGGGAGACTTATTTTGGCTGCCTCAATAATTTTTATTGTGGCTGTAACACAAGGAGCTCCCAAATGGCAGAGGAAGAGAGTGAGGAGACCTGTGCCAGCCCTCTGCTGAGAAATGAGGGGTGTCCTCCTAGGGCTGTGGTGTTTCTGTGGATCACTGCAGCTCTTCTGTGGGAAAACTGCTGCAATGTGAGGATAGTCTGTTCGAAAGGGATGACAGCTCTTGACATGGACAGGAAGCTTGCTATGAAAACCCCCATCTTTTCTCTGTGAAAGTAGCTGTACTTTTACAGAACTTTCACCTAAAAATGCAATTTAAAAAAAAAAGGTGTCAGCTGTTGCAGCATTTGCTGTCCCATGTCACGTTTTGGTCCCGATATCCCTGGCTACTCCCCAGGCTCTGCAGACAGGCTCTCACGTGGCAACCAAGCAAGTCTGGCCTTCCATAATTTTAATTTTTAGGGCAGCATTTGCACTGAAGAGCAATTCTGTCAGTCTGCCTCCATCAGAGGTCTGGGATAGCCGTTGGAAAAGGAGGGAGGAGCTGAACATGGCCAGAAAGGAGCAAAGTTATGGCCAGGTCCTAACTCACATGTTAATTTTAAATTATTAAAGTTGTTCTCCTTATTCAGTGCAACAGAAGATGCTCCATTTCAATTGAGTAGTATCTAAAATTAGGGAGTAGTTCCACTGCATAAACAGACAAATGGAAAAGATTGGGGTGGGGAGAGAACCCCTTCCTGGGAATTGACACAGGGCAGTGTTCAGGCATAATTCCAATTTATGTCAAACAACTCAGGACCATCCTCTTGAGTGGGTCTGTAAAAGTGGTGCTAATGTGTATAACATTTCTAAATTTTTCTTTTTCCCTTTAACATTTGTTTCCCCCTTCACTGTGTCAGTCACAACACACCGCTCTTGAATCTCCCAGCTGGTCTTGACTTGTTGAATTTATTTTATGCTTTCACTCTTCTTTAATAAATACATTACTTGCAAGCAGTGAATTGAAAACAAAGCAAAAGAAAAAAACTACCATTAGTGATTGGACAGTTTCTTACTTTGTGTTACATTTAACTGTTCTTTTGACAGCCCAGTTTTTAAAGCCAGGTTCGTATGGAAATGCTTTCACTCCACTTGCACTGCTTTTGGAATAGCGTTCTGCTTCATCTGTCTTTATTTTAGTGCATTCATAACACACACAGTCAGCACAATGTCTCATCTCCACTTGGCCAAGACTGCAAAGTACTCCTTGTCCTTTGGATTTTTTTTCTTTCTTTTTTTGTTTTTTCTTTTTGGAAAACGCAGCCATTTTTGTCAGCACCGGCTTTTAGATTCAATGATCCTTTGTCAGGGTAGGACAATTAGTGCCTTATCCCAAACATAGCCCAGGCTCCAGCCCCTCTCTGCCGGGACGGGGCACTCTGTGGCCATTGGGACTGGCCTGACCAGGTGTGCCTGCAGGTAAGTTTTCCTGTCTTCCCAGCAGACAGCCCTCTCCATGGTGCTTGTGGTGGGGATCCATCCTTGTTTATTTTTCCTTTTTTCTTTTTTTTTTTTTTTTTTTTTTTTCTTTTCTCTTTTTTTTTCTTGATCTTTTTTT
>VXAZ01000787.1:69134-107136 GCA_013399875.1 Gymnorhina tibicen
CCTTTTATCCCCAGAGGTTTCCTTACTTCTCCTGGTTTTTTTTTTTTTTTCCATGTAGCCCTAATTATGTCCTGGGGCAGAGCCGGTAGTGTGGGAAAAATGTACATTATTCTTTGGGAAATACAGGAATACAAAATGTCTTACTTTCCTAGGATATCAGAAAAAAAAATCCAAAATTTGTACTTGATAACATCTTTTTGAGGAAAAATGTATCCATGCAGCCAATATCTTTGGGAAGGTTGTACCTTTCAAGCTGATTCACCAAAGTTGTGCAAGCTCTGTGGTCATTTTCTTCACTGTGGAGTGACTAAACCAACTCTGGTTTCTGTTGATGACTTTGTTATTTAATTAAAGAAACCTTCAGCATATAGATGTAATTATTTTTTAGGGTTCCATGTTCCGCTCAGTGTTCTGGAGTCACGTCCTGTTATAATTCAGGATATTGCTGTGATACCTCGGGTTGTGGTTTGCCTGATGATAATTAATAATCGATAAGTTCATATCTGATTTTGATTTTTATTTTTTGTGATTAGAAGGTGAACATGGTCCCAGCCAAGAGTCCTTCTTTGAGGAGCTGGTCACTGCTTGTAACTGGGTGAACTGGTCACTGAGGGCGAGCTGGCAGATTGAGATGGTTCGAGGGTGCTGTGAGTGCTCTGCTCTTTGTCTGGGGGCAGAAACCTTGCATAAAACACAACAATTTCCCCACTGAGCCCTGCTCAGCCCCAATGCCAAAAGCTGACACTTAATTGCTGCGTCAGTACTTTTCCACTTATTCTAAAAGAGCTTTTTTTAGGAAGATGAGACATTATGCTTATTGTTTCCCCTACATGCACTAATGGTTCCTTGCTGTTAACTTACTGCTAGGCCTGTTTCATTCTAACATCTTAGTATTTTTGTTAGTTTACATGTGAAATGCATCACCCAGTCTGTGCTTGAGCTCATTTTATTTAATTAATTTTTTTTGTTTTGTTTTACTAACCTCACTGTTTTTTCAGTTTAATATTGGCTGCATGCTAGTTTATATATATATATACACATATATAAAAAAAACCCAATCAAGTCTAGCCTGGATTTTGCTCTGATTGTGTTTTGGTTTCTAGTGGTGGGGCAGTCTTGCACTTACAACTTACTCAGTATTATAAAAGCCTGACACACAAACAAAATGACTAAACACATTGTAGATTTTCTTTACCAAAAAAATCTTAAGTGGTGCTGTCTAGGTGATGGATATGATTGTATAAATAGCTTGATTTTATGCTTTTTACTGTCAATTTTTATTGGTACACTTTATTTTCTCCCACATTGCTTTTTATTTTTATTATTTTTTTATTTCTTTTAAACGTGATGCACAAAAGTTGCCCAGCACACCATCAGAAAGTGATCGTCCCCAATACCCATCCCCCTGGAAAAATTCTAGCCAGCAATTTTTGACATTTGTCTTTCCCTTTATTGGGCATATATTGCCTTTTCAGTAGCATTTTTTTGCATGCATATATATGTAGAAAAATCTCTTGCTCATCACATGTTTAAATGTCAGCGGGAAGGGAAGAATATATTATTGGAATATTTTTGGTTTGTTTTCTCTGTTCTGTCTGTCAGGATAATATTGGACACCGCTTACTCCAGAAACATGGGTGGAAGCTGGGCCAGGGATTGGGAAAGTCACTGCAGGGTAAGTCCAGTCCCTTGTGTCTGAAACCTTCAACTCCAGCCTTGGTCTTTAACAAAATTATTTCTGCTTTTTGTTCCTAGATTAGATTTTCTTTCCGTTGTTAATGTATCCAAACGAATGCACTGTTGAGTTTCAGATTTGGCAGTTTGCAAGTGGAAGATGCTGCCTCACTTGTTGGCACAGGTTAGAGGTGTGTGTGTGGTGGACGTGTGAGAGTCAACGTGGAGGGAGGAGGATTCACTTCCTCCACACTGACAGGGAGTGGTGCAGCTTCAAACTGTGCTGATGCTTTGGTATTAAAACAATTAAAGATTTGAGGTAGTTCCGGTGATCTGTCAGCGCTCACAGGGGTCAGAAGCCATTAGAAGGCCAGTAAAGGGCCCACTGAAGATGGGAAGTGGTGGCAGAGGTTCTCTGGATGGGAGAGGCTCACTCCTGGTTTCCCCCCAGGACTGTCACGGGTTGGATTTGTTTCTGTTCCCAGCAGTTTGTCAGGGATTTAGCGGATCTCACTGGGGCACCAAAGTGCTGGTTGAACCAGCACGCCTGGTCCCCTTGCTGTCTTGAGCCTAAACTCTTCCTGTGACACTAAACCCCCCATTTCTGTAGAAACCTGTGGAAATGTTTGAAGCTCAGGTGTGCCCTGAGCCCCTCAGAATAACTCACTCGTGTTCCCATGCCCGTAGTCTGAAGACCTGGGAGCTTGTAATCCATCTTCCATGAGTGAGCCTGTTAGAGATGGGGGTGTCTGTGCTGTGGAGGACTGTGCAGAGGTAATGAGTTCTCCAAACTCTGGGAATGTCTATTAATCCCTCGGACTAAGGCTCTCTAACCTCTCAGGCAGGATTGCCTTGCTGGTTAATGCTTCTGGCTTCCTCTAACACGGTTTCATTGGAGTTCTCTGGTTAATGCATGGCACTCTGCAGTCCTCTCGTGTCCCTTGCTGGGGCAACCCCTCAGGGTGGGGTTGTAGTTGTCACCTCTGGGCCTTTCCTCTGGCATGTGGGATGTACCTCACGGGTGGAACTCGGTGTGTTCTCTCTTTTGGGTGCCCTGTATTGCTCTGTGTGTCACCAGTGTGGAAACACAGAGACCTGAAAGAAGGAAAAGCCTTGTCCCAGCCCTGGGTGGATCCCAAGGCACAGCCCAAGGGCCCAGGGTGCTGCAGGCTCTGATGTGACGGGGTGAACATGGATCATGGGACTGTAGGTCTGGAGTTGGGGCAGGGGGTGGTGCTGTCACTGTGTCCCGTGGGCCGAGCAGGAATTTGCACTTTGAGACTTGTCCAGATTTAGATGTTCCCACTGTGCCTCTCGCTACGCTGGAGCTGTGCCGGATCTCTCACGAATCATTGGAGCTCTGGTGATTGGGACTGTGTGGAAGCTACAGGCAAATCATGGATTTGGGCTGTGAGGGTTTCCTGTGGCTCCTGTATGGTCACAGAAACACAGGAGTAAAAATAACCCTCCCAGTTTAACCCCGTGCAGTGCTGAAACCTTCCTAACGTAGGCTTCGCAGCATGTGCAGGAATTTCAGCCCTTTTGGAAGGGAAAAGTGCCCTGTCCACCTGCCAGCCAACTTCTCCAGAGCTCTGGGCAGGCAGAGGATGTGGAAGGGATGCTGCTGCTGCTCCAGCTTTTCTCCTCGGAGTTCTCAGCAGCCAGAGCCTGTGCCTGTTGCCTGTGGCGTTGGTGATGAATGTGTTGGGAGTATTTAATTCATTATCCAGTGACCTTTCTGCACGAATCTCAGATTGGCCCAAAAATCCAAATATAAAATGTCAGGAAGGAAACATTTGCATCCAATTTTAATCTTATTCTAGGAGTTTGAAGAGTGAAGTCATTAGATGTGCAGTGAGAAGGGAGGAGCAGAACAGAAGTTCTTCCCCTCTTCCACACTCCCTTGTTCAGGAAAGACCAGGAGAAGTTACTAAAGAGATTGTAGGTGTGTTCCTGTTAAACTCTTCTTGCTTCACACCGTGCTTGAGCCTAAAATCTTACACAGCCTGTGGTGAGGAGGTGCAGCAGAAACGGAACCCCTTCAAGCAGCCTGGAGCTGTGGGTGTGGTGTCTGACCTCCTGCAGAAGGCCCTTACATCAAACTCTCAAAAAGTTTGGGTTACATGTGTGGAATTGACACTGCATTCATCTGCTTTCTGTGCACTTTAACTTGAAAGGAAGTGGATGAGTTCAGTGTGCTGAGTTTTGTGATGTCGCTTTTAATTCTAGATGTTCATCGGAGCTGGGGCTCCCTCTTTAGTTCTGTGAATCCCAGAGTGATGCTGTGTTACATGTGCCAGGCAGAACCGTTTCTTTCTTGGAGTCAACTCCTTGTGGTGTTGATCAACAAGAACCTCCCACTGCAGGACTGTACCCTGTGGTGGGTTCCTTCATCCTGACTACCCACTGGTGGATGGAACCCAGTGGTGACAGTGCTGAGCTGTCTCTGGGTGGTAGCTGCAGCAGCCTAAAATCCACACTTGCCAATTGCTGGTGGTAAAAATCTGCTGTAGTACAACGTGGCTCATTCTCAGGAAAATTCCAGAGGCAGAAGTGTTTTGTACCCCCTGGAGCAGCTACCTTGTGGTGTAAATCTTGTTACCAAGAAGAGCTGAGCCCTTGGGTAGGGAAGCCCACAGTGAGTGCCCTGAGTGACGTGGCTGTCACCAGGGCAGCTGTGTTCTGGCCAGAACATCTGCATCTTTCACTGAATTTGGGATGTGTGCTGAGTGGAGCATCAGGCAGGGGCAGTGCTGTCGACTCTGACCACACCGGTGCTGGAATCCTGGCTCAGAGACACTCATAAGGAATTCAGCAGAGTCATCCTTCAGCTCATCTCTTTCCCTGATGTTTTTCATCATTTTTTTCCCACAAACAACTTGTGTTATATTTGGAAATGGTGCTTCAGCTTGCTAACAGCCAGTGAATATGAAAAAGCAGGAGAGGGGGGTTGCCAGTTGACAGGGATCTTTTTTAATTTGGAAAGTATGGCTTAGGGAGGCACTTTTCCATAGAGATGTATGATGGTTGTGCTCTGACAAGTGAGAAAATGGTGATTGTAGCCTGTTTTATCTTGGGGGGAATACCTGTAGTTGATAATCCAGAATTTTATGGTCTCCTGAAAAAACGAAACTAGCAAAAGATTGGTTAAAAACATTGCCTGACCTTCGTGTGAAGTCCTGTGCTAAATGAGCCCAAGGATTGTGAATAAATCAGGAGTTATGTAAGTCAGGAGGGGAATGAGAGGGCTGAGGGAAATCTGAATTCAACCACACTCTAATGATTTCTCTTGGAATGAGTATTTCCCATTAAGTTAAAGTAGTATTATGAAAAGCCAGGAGACTGACGTGCAGAAGTGGGATAATTTGAATCGTACATTTGAAAATATTTTTGTAAGCTCTTTGCCTATTCCCTGTCAATTTTTTTGACAAGTCTTGTTTAAAAAAAATAATTGTGCTGAAAACTTCTGGTTTTGGGGTTTTTTTTCTTTTGGACTTGTGTGTTTAAAATGACGTAATAGTACTCTAGAGGTATGTCTGTGAGACTAAAACCAGTAGTTTAATCTCATTTAATTAGACCAGGGGAAACTGAGTAGGTTGTCCTGCTGCTTCCTGGGTCATAGCAGGGCCTGGGGAGGGTGGGCAGCTCTGCAGGGAGGGTTTGGAGAGAGCAGGAGGAAGGTTTGATGTTTACTGGCCATATGGAGGGGACTCTGAGGAAGGATTGACCAGCTCCGGTGGACAGGTCCAGCTCATCCTTAGCCAGTCTGGGTAACAACTGTAATTATTCAGCACAGGTTTGCCTCTGTAAAGTTCTTTACTAAGTAAACATTCTTGCTGGATTGCAGCCTTGACCCTTTAAAAACAGCCCCACCGCCTGTACAGAAGCAGTTACAAGTTCCCCCACACCACAAGCTGTGTCCTATATGATTAATTTAATAAGTTTAAAAGCATTGATTTACTTCACGTTCCCACTGTATTCCCAAGACCAGGATTATCCCGATCTTTTGTGGTATCTCTGAGAGGTGAATCCCAATGCAGTGCTTTGCTATGGCAACAGAAGTCACACGATTTGTCATGGCAGAGCTGCTCCTCAGTGTTGCAGTTGTGAATCAAACAGCTCAGGTAATGTGGGGGCTCAGCGTAGCTCTGCAGTTCCCGTGTGTTTGCTCCTCAAGGGCTGAGGCAGCTCATTCAGCACTTGGTTATTGTCGTGAAAATGCTCAGAGTGAAACCAAAAGGAGTTTCAAGGTGGGTGGCTGCTGGTCTGTACTGGGACTTGGATTATCTCCAGTACTCAGGAAATAGAAGCAGCAGGTGGCTCTATTTAGGGCAGGGACTTCCCTTTTGGGGCAGATCCTTGCAGTGGCAGGAACTTTCCCTGTAGCCCTTGGTCCTGAAGAAATGCCTTCTGTCCCCTGATTCGTCTTCCTATTTAGTAATAACTTCCTTCATGTTTGCTTATGTTTTTAGCCAAGTTTTGGCATCATTTCGGTGTAACCGTTCTGGAAGAGCTGCCTTGATCTCCCTGGGGAGCAGCTCTGCTGATGTAATGCTGCGAGGAGAGGGCAGGGCCGTGCCTGTGTCTCGGGAGCTCTTGGCAGTGCCATGCAGAGCTGGGAACCCCTCCTGCATCCTTGTTGCCTTCCACTCAGACCGAAAGCAATAAACGTGCACAGACTGTCAGGGCAGTGCTGTTCCTGTTGATCAAGGTGTGCCCCACGCTGATTGTATGAATCATCCTGGTGATACGGGGAGCAACAGTTAATAAACAGTGCTTTGGGTTTATTTGATCCTTTCATGAGTACATCTAGCTAGGTAGCAAAGTCAGGTATAGCAGATTTGTTAGCAAATGCTAAAATGCAGTTCCTCCATCAAGCTGTATTATTGTTGTGTGGTTTTCAATTAAAAGAAAAAGCACGAGTGGATTTGTGCTCTGACTTGCAAATTCTGTGAGGATAAATATAGTCAGCACTCCCCCCCTCAGCATCACTGTGGTGCAGTTCTTCTTTGGCACATTCCTCCCTAAATCTGTTCAGAAAAGGGAAAACATTCCCTCGTGGTCCAAGGGCTGAGCAGGGTGGAAGAGCAGAAGCGTCTGACAGGTGCTGGAAGCTGCTCAGAGCTGCAGGTGAAGCCGTGATCCCGCGGCTCAGGCAGGAAATATCCTCTCCCTGGCAGTCCCTGGGGTGATCCCTGGCTGTGGGATGGAGCCGGATCTGAGTCCCCGTTCCAAGGCGGTGCCAGGTGGCTGCGGGCGCTGCCTTTGCTGGATGTTCCTCAGGCTGTGGGGAGCAATAAACAGAGCTCTGACCACTCAGGCAACTGAGATCAGTCACAAATGTGATCACTTGGCAGCTGCAGCTTTGAGAAATGAGCTCAGGGTTTGAATTCCAAGGTCTTGAATCCTGGTGCTGTCACCCGCTTGCCAAATGGCTTCAGCTCAGATATTAATGTGTTTTCCATTTGTTGGCTCCTCTGATCTCGTGGAGGCAGACGGTGGATGTGTGTCAGGCCTGTGAACATGGAACAATGAGCATCTGAGGGGCTGAGGGGTGTTAGATTTCTTTCTGGGTTTTGGAGCTTTGTAATAAATACAAGAAAATACAGGAGAGGTAGGTAAAAATGCTTAACAGTGCCTTTATTCATTAGTTATGGGCTGGTTTGGCAGCCTTACCCAAGAAATAGCTGTGAACATTCTCTTATCTTCACATGTCCTCACGGGAACCTCAGTCCTGGCATGGAGGAACGTTTCTATGCTTGTGTTTGCAACACAAATCGCTGCAGTGGTTTTAAGAGTGATATTTTCATGTGAACTCAGCTTGAGAAACCTGGGTGCTGTGGCTGCTGTCATCATACCCATCTTCACTGCTGTGTTACAACCCAGCAGACCACAGACCGAAAGGGAGGTTTGCTCAATGCTTCAGTGTCCTTTGGGCCCCCTCGTTTGCTTTTGGAGGTGCAAGATCCTTCCCTTGATTACAGGTGGTGAGTTTGTGTTGCTTGTGTGGGTGTAGCCGGTGAGATGTGAAATCATTGTGCTGTCAGTGGCACGTGTTTATTGTGACAGACGGCCTTTGCCTGGCTCGGAAGGAGGCCTTCAGGCCCTTTGTGCTGGTGCAATGGAAGAGCAGTTTTATTGAACTGGGAGAGATGAGTGTGGGGAAGGGAGAGGCCGTGGCCATGCACAACCTGCCTCGCTCCTCAGTGCAGCCCTGAATCAGCCCAGACCCTTCAGCCCTGTCCACTTACCAAGATGAACACAGACAGCAACTCTTACCTCAAATTCATATCCTAAATCAACCAGGAATTGTGTTCTTGCTCCACCACCTTCTGTGTTGCTCTTTAATCCACTGCCCAGCATTTGGGGTAGGAATGTTTTTTGACCCAGACTTCACTACGTTCCTTCCCCTGCAAAAGTTCAAGGAGCTCTGCTTGGTGCCTCAGTGTCAAACCTCAGCTTGGTTTTCTGCAACTGTCACCCTTGGTTGGTGTGTCTGCAAAGTTTTGAGCTCCCACTGGAAGTTTTCCATATGATTGGGGTGTTTACAACTTGGCTTTCTCTCGTCATTTCTCCCCTGCTTAGTGTAAGGATTAAATTCACAGTGCAGTTTCTGTGTTCTTGGAAAACACTTTCTTCTCTCTGAACTTCATTTGCTACTGAGGATGATGGACCTTTGTTTGAATCTCTTGATTGTTTTGACCCCTTCCAGAAATCTGACATAAACAGGATGAGCTCACAAATCTAAGTCCCAAAGGGGACCGGGATTAAAGCTTGCCCTTGTTTGTTTATTTGCTTCTTGCAGCAGTTGGAATGGGTTTGCTAACGTGGTGTCGTTTTTAGCCAATGAGGAGCACCCCAGGCTTGTGCACCAGTGAAAATGAGTGGATTTTTCTCCCCTCTGCCCTTTTGATGTACCAAATGAGGAGTCTGAATTTTCAACAGGACAGCTCTTAGTTTCTCATAGACTCTTAGGGAGCCCAGCCCTGCCAAGGCCACCACTAACCCACATCCCTAGGTGCCACATCTACACAGCTTTTAATTCCCTCCAGGGATGGGGGCTCCACCACTGCCCTGGGCAGCCTCTGCCTGGGCTGGACAACCCTTTCCATGAAGAAATGTCCCCAGTATCCGACATAAACCTTCCCTGGCACGATTTGAGGCTGTTTCTTCTTGTCTTGTCACTTGTTCCCTGGAAGCAGAGCCTGACCCACCCCACCCCCCCCACCAGCTGTATCAAAACAGTCCCAGGAGTGTTGAGTGTTGCAAAATCCTCATCTTCGAAAATGCAGCTCATTCCTGAGCACAGCGATTCCTCCCCATCTCCCCCTTCCCAGCCAGTGCAGCTGAAGGTGAGCCCTGTCCCTGTGGATCCATTCCTGCAGGTGTTGGTTGCTGACTCCAGGCACCTGTTTCCCTTCCAGAACCTGCAGCGGGGTTTGTACTGACTGAACAAACCAACCCTATCCACCAGAGAACCCAGTGATGTGGTCATGAAACTGCCCTGCACACAGCTGAGGGATAGTCCCTTTCCAGGAGCAGCTAAAAGCCCCTGGAAGGTTGTGCCTGACTGTGGGTTTCAGTTGCAGCATAAAGATAATGAACAAGGAGAAATCCTCCATGTCCAACAAGATCAGATCCTGTTGTCTGTGTCCTCTGGAGACGCTGAGTTTATGAAATTCTCCTCCGGTGACAAGTGTGATATCAATCAGTCCTCTAGGATTGCATCCTACAAAACTTGTACCTGGGGGGAATTTCTATGAAGGTGTCAACAAAACAAGCAGGATTGCAGTTGTTGTGTTCCTTCTGTGGTGCTTACACGCTGTGCATAAGGGCCACACTGAAAGAGATTTGATGGAATTATGTTAACATGGAATTTCTGGGGTAATTTTTTTCCATCCCGTCTGAACGTCTCTTTAATGGAGAAACTTACCTGTTGGGATGGGACAAGGAGTAGGTGTTAGAAATTTAAAAAAAGGATCAATTTACCTTAGATATTGGGAAGAAACTCTTCCCTGTGAGGGTGGTGGAGCCCTGGCACAGGGTGCCCAGAGCAGCTGTGGCTGCCCCTGGATCCCTGGAAGTGCCCAAGGCCAGGTTGGACGGGGCTTGGAGCAGCCTGGGATAGTGGAAGATGTCCCTGCCCATGGCAGGGGGAGGAACTGATTCTTAAGTTCCCTCCCAACTCAGACCATTCTGGGATTCTATTGCCATGATGCCGGTTTTGGAGGGAGGAGTTCCCCTGAATCTGCAAATCTGATGAAAACTTTTCTGTTTTGACTTGTTAAAAACAGGATAAAACATGGGCTGGTGTTGACAATGCTGGGGTTTCCAGGCGGGCTCAGATGGCAGCTCCAGCTGGGATATTCCCATTCCAAAGGGCAGAGCAGCATCCACGCCGTGCCCAGACACAGAGCATGGCCCTGAACCCACAGTCCTTCGTGTGCAGCATGACCTGTGTCTGATACCAAAGCCTTGAAGCCTTAGGATGAATTTTCCCAGGATTTAATAATTTATAGTGCTGGGGGGGAAGTATTTGCTCGTATCCAGTAACTTCATGCAATTAAAAAGGAGGGAATTTGAAGAAGGCTGCCTGCTCCCTGCCACTTCAGGGCTCTGGGAAGGGGGCGGCTGTCGGGGTTTGTTTGGGACTGAGCATTTTTCACAAACTGGGAGAAAGGTTTTCCCATTTCTTGGGGAGAGGAAAGCAAAACAAGTACAGCCAGTCAGTTTGGGAATCTGATTTCATTTCTGAGTCTGGGGCATCATTACTAACCTAATTCACTTTGAGACTGGGTTTTCTAAGGTGTGACTCTTGTGTGAGCTGGTTATTTTTCCCTTCCTGCTGGAGGTTCCTGCTCTGTCCTCTCCACAAGATTTTCCCTGTGTGTGGAAGTGTTTCATGCAATAACCCTCTCTGCTTTGGGGTCTGCAGCCTGTGCAGTGACCAGTCCGTGAAGGAGTTTGTGACCTGCCTCAAAAAGAAAATAAATGTTGCGGGATGCAGGGGCTGGGACAGGGACACAGCAGGATTTACCCTGGGAATTAGCTGTCCATGTGGCACTGCTTGCAGCCCTGCTGAGTGGCAGGAAGTGTGGGAATTCTGGGCCTTGGAAGCTTATGTTCCCTTCAAAGCGTGCTGGTGTACAGGAAAGGCTCAGCAGGGACCCCAAACCTGGGAGGCTCCTGACATCTGAGCCACGTTTACCTCCTGGGAAAGATCCCGTTGTCATGGTCAGCAGCAGGATAAACTTTCCTCGAGGAAAGTTCCCTCAAAGGAGAAGTAATGAGCTTACCTAGCAGAGTCCCATTTCCCCCTTCGGCTGCTCCCCGTGTCCCACCTGGCAGCCAGCAGGCGAGGGGTGGCCCTGAGCCTGTCCCTGTCCCTTCACCGTCGTGGCTTTCCTTGGACACGGAGCGAGGCCACCCCAGTGCCCAGCAGCATGTCCTGCTGGCTCCAGGGGGATCCAGGTGGGGTTGGCACTGCTGCCATAGCTGTGCTATGTGCCTGGCTGTGCCACTTGTCACCTGGATGTCACACAGGGTGTTCCATTCCTAATGAAATGATGGTTCCGTTTAAAACAAAGGCATCGCTTTTCGCATGGAATATTCTCCTCTTACCTGCAAGCACAGCTCCTTTTGCCCCAGAATATTTGTTATTTCCTTAAGATCCTGATTTGTTTCCTTTTTAAATTGCCTGCTTATGTGTGCCTCAGGGCCTCTTGGAGCGGGGCCATCACCAGGAGCTCTCCCAACACCCAAAAGGAGTCAGAGCTGCTCCGATGGCTCCCTGGTTCCGCAGGGCAGAGCACGGTCATGGGGTGGAGGGGTGAGCAAGAAGCCTCCTGTTATTTTTTTTAACCCATCCTCCCTGCCAAACGGCCTGTTTTCTGCCCCTAATGGTTTCTGCCTAACAAATGGTGTTTCTTTTTTACAGCGTTATGATCCTGGACTTGTTGTGGTGATGGTAAACTTAGCAGTGGTAATTTTTTATTTTCAGACTGAATTACTCCTTTTGTCATCAGTGCACCAATGTTAGGCTTACTTTCTCTGTTGTAGCCATCATCCTTCTGCTTGGTCTTTCATTTTCCTTTCCTTTCCTTTCTTTATGCACACTTGTCTGATCCTTGTTCATTAAAGGGTATTGCTAAGAAGGGATGTTTCTGTTTGTGTTAGAACTGCCAAAATCAGTTTAAACATAAATTTTTAATACTGTCCAAAGTTGATTTTTTTTTCCCCCAACACGATGGGCACTAGCACTTGCTACTGCAATTTCCAAATAGATTTTGAATTAAAAAAAACCAACCCAAAAAACTTTGACTGCCTTAGAAGGCAAAAGTACTGATGCATTGTTTGAATACAGGGGTTTACCAGGGCAATGAGGCTGCATCGAAAGATCTCAATTGCTGGAGAAACAAAACAAAAACAAACCAAAAGTACCCAAAACCAAACCAAAACAAAAAGCAAAAAGCTTGAAAAAAAAATTTAAATAATAAATTGTTGGCACTTGGTGCCAGCCATTCCATTTGGGTTCACCACTTACCAGTAAATCCCTGGCTGAGACGTTATGAAAGTGATATTGCACCTAGGAAGTCATTTTTATAACCTGTCTTTAATTTGGTCCTTTTGCTAAAAATTGCAGTCACTGCTTACTGTATTATACCATTGGGCGTAAGAGAAACCTTGTCAAAGGTGGGCATTAAACATCCAAAGGAAAGCTCAATCCAAACCATTTCAGATCAATGTGATCACTACTTTTGGACCTGCTGGATACCTGCCTGTCGAATTCCTGGGCAGATCAACAAAACCGTAAAGCAATTAATTAAATGGATTTATTGCTGAATAAAAACACGTCTGTAGTTGAAGGTTCAAAAGCCCCTGTGGGGCTTTGGCTTTGGCAGGAATTATGGCTGATGCTGGCAAAGAGTTCACACCTATCCAGGTTTTCTGAGGCAGTTTTAAAGACTTTAACCTTTTGCACATGTGGAATATTTTGGCATGACTCCAACCTGTCGCTCTTTTAGCCCAAAGGTATAATACCTGTGTATGTGTGTATAACAAAAGAGTTGTTTACACCAAACAAGAGCAATAATAAGGGAAGTAAACATTCTGTTTTTTCACTCAAGGTTTGCACCGGAGAAGGTAAGTACTCTGTCAGTGGGTTACATCACAACCACCAGTGCCAGTTGTGATGTAAAAATCAAAATAATAATAATTGAAAATAAAATTAAAAAAAAAAAAAGCTGTGGTAGTAAAGTGCTTGTCTGCCCCATTTTGCTTTGTTTGGCTGGTTATGAGTGGATTAAAGATACGTTTTTTTAAAAAAAATAAATCTCCAGCATAGTTTGATTAGTTCAAAGTCAATTTTCTTCGCAACCAGTCCTTTTCACAGCTTACAGGTGACACGGCGGGGCCAGAGCATCGCTCCGGGGGCTGGGGGAGCAGGGGCCGACCACCTGGCCTAGACTGGGTGGTTGGGATGGGGGAAGTTTGGTTTCTGTGCCATCCTTCTCCTCAGCATTCCTTACTCCTGGGGAGGGCAAAAGCTGGTGGGAGGGAGGCTTCCACATCCCTTACAGGGAAGTTCTAATGGATTATTCATGAGCTGCAACACTGAAATGTATTTAGCAGCTTCTTCACTCATGGGAAAATGAGGAGCCTGATGTGGAAGCCTTGAGGAGAAGTCTCAAGTCCTGTTATCAGCCCTGCCCCAGGGCTTTCGTGGAGGAACATGGACCACAAGGAGCTTTTACATGAGCAGTTAATGTTCAGAAAATGCATTTATCATCCTGGGTGCTGGCCGGAGCTGGGCGCGGGGTTGGCTGTAAGCTGTGAGAATGGCTCGTGTTTGGTTCACTGTAGCTTTCTGGTCTCTGCACTCCAAGGCAAGATCTCTAACCACCCAAACCCAATGTGTACAGCGAGCTGCGGTGCTGGGCTGCTGCTGACCCCTCTCTGTGTGTTCCTCTTCCAGGGAGGACAGATCCCATCCCTATCGTCGTCAAGTACGATGTCATGGGCATGGGCCGGATGGAGATGGAGGTGAGCTCCCCTGGCCCCTCACCCCTGCAGGGCTTCTGGGGAGTGGGTGGGAGTGACATTTAAAAGTGAGAGTTTGTGCATCCGAGATAAAGAACAACTTGCTCTTAAATCAGCGCAGTAAGAAAACACTTCTCAAAGTGCATCCTCTGTTTATCCCTCTGAGCCTGAGTTCTGGGTCTGGAGGCTCCCCAAAATCCCTGGGCTGTGAGATTTCCCCTCCCCAAAGCTGCCATGGCCTGCCACATCAGGGGGATTAATGACCTGTGTTACACTTGGGGTGACAAAACAGGGAAAGCAAAGTACAGCATGCATAGATTCTGTTTCAATTAAAATTGTTAAGTTGTGCTTTCTGCAGATTTGATAGTGCAGTGTATTTATGGGCCAAGTTGCATCTCTTCTCTTATTTTTTTTTAAAACAGCTCGACTACGCCGAGGATGCCACAGAGCGGAGGCGAGTGCTGGAGGTGGAGAAGGAAGACACCGAGGAGCTGAGGCAGAAGTACAAGGTACAGAGAGAGGGCCATCAACATCAGAGTGTCCGTGGGCTGGGTGGGAAAAGATCTGTTGTGATGGGGCTGAGTTCTCCTCGTTCTGCCGCAGTGATGGCAGTAGGAATGCGCTGTTCTTGGGTTTGGTCATTGTGGAGATGGTTTACATTTTAACACACTGGTTATTCACTTCCTGGCATCAGCCTTCATGTTTGTTTAGCTGCTGAAGAGCCCCGGGACAGCTGTGGGGCTTTCTCCGTGTGCTTTGCTCCTGTTCTGGAACAGTCCTGGGGTGAGCAGGACATTTCCTTCCCTACACCCAGGGCTGCCGGATTTTTCTGGTGAGCCTGCCATGTCAGTACAAAACCTGCAGGTGGTAGAGGGCCAGCTGAGAGGGGAGGAGATCTTGTGTTGCACTGAGTGAGCAGTGAGCAGTACATTATGGCGTTACTGCATAAATCCCGCTTGCTTTGGAAAGGTAGGACATGGCTCCAGCTCAGAGAAATCGATGGGCTGGAGCTCTTTGGAGGAATTGCTCAGGCAGCATTAAAAAAAAAGATAAATTCTGTATTTCCATGGGATTTACAAAACCTGTGGGGTTATTTTGTAAGCCAAGGGCTGATAAAAATGAGCTGTCGTGTTGGGATTGAGCGTGACGTGCTGGAGCATTCTTGGATTAGCTGTAACCGGGTTCTCTGTGGAGACACGGCCTCTGCTCATCCTTTAATCCACTCTTCCTCTTCCCAGCCCCTACAGTCCATCACGTCTTAGGAAAGCCTGCTTGTTCAATTGTCCGGAGATTTGGGGAGTACCAGGGTTGAGGAAGAGCCCAAGACATCCAAATGAAGTGTCAGTCTTGCATAAATTTTAATTATTTGAGAAATAATGGGAAAGTAGTTTCAATGCCATTAAAATTAAACGTAACCTTGGCAAATCTAAAATTCCATTTCCCCAGTTGAACAGTTAATTCTTCAGGCAGTTTGTTCAGCTAGGAAAATTTATAGCCTCCTCTTCTATGTTTTTTTTGTTTTTTGAGACTTTTCTTGACTTGCTTGGTAAGTGAACTGCAGGTGTTTGGGTACCCAGAGGGGCTGTGGACTCCCCACCCCTGAGAAGGTTGGACGGGGCTTGGAGCAGCCTGGTCTAGTGGAAGGTGTCCCTGCCTGTGGCAGGGGGTGGGGCTGGGTGAGCTTTAAGGTCCCTCCCAGCCAAAACCATTCTGTGATCCTGAAGTTCTTGGGGTTTACAATTATCCTTGCAAACGCAGCCAAACCTGTGCTGCTCTGAGACTCTTT
Source organism: Gymnorhina tibicen (assembly GCA_013399875.1). NCBI lineage: Eukaryota > Metazoa > Chordata > Aves > Passeriformes > Artamidae > Gymnorhina > Gymnorhina tibicen. The sequence goes on from VXAZ01000787.1 coordinate 84,634, forward strand.
ACTCTTCCTGCCCTCATCCAGCACGGATTTTTTTCAGGGGCTCTGGAGCAGTAGCAGTCTCTCCCAGCTCCAGTGGGTTTTTATTAGCTCAGTTCATCCTTAGCCCCTTGCATTTTAGTATTAATCTGTGAAAAATCTCTGCAGCCGTTACTCCACAGGAGTCCATTATGTAACTGCCGATGGCGGTGCATCCTGATCAGCCATTCAGGGAGCCTCAGAGGAATTTCGGGTAGCTCTGCAGCCAAGAACTGTTTTTTAATTCCCTTCTTTTGTATAGATTCTAATCACTCAGATGGCTGGGTTTCATTGTTTAGCCACAGGATGCTTGCTCAAAAAAACCTACACATGGCTCAGGAAGCTTGTCTGGGATTCAGAGGAACTTTAAATGTCCGTGTTCTGTGGAGCTCACACTGCTCTGTTTTCCTTTCTTGTCTTCCTGGGGACCTGCTTCAGGCTCAAAACTCCAGATTTGTTGATTTTTTTCTTTTTTCTTCTTAACAAGGGCATCTGGTAATAGATGGAAGCAGGAAGTTGCTTCCTTTTTCATGTAGAAGGGAACAGTACTTTAAATTGAAAACAATCCCAAATATGAGCACTAAAATATTTTAGATATTTTTTTCCTCTCCTCGGGTATTGAAATTTTTTATATAAATTTTATATCATATAAAACATGCTCAGTAATGTTATTTTAATGCCATTTTGATGCGGTAACTAGGAGATAAACCATATTGCCTTGAACAAGATCTGAAATTCAAAGGAAAAGCCTTCCATAGTTTTCTGTCTTAAATGTTTGCTGCCTCCTCTTGCTGAGGAAGGAAGCTTCCCATAGGAAGTTTGGATTGAAGATGGAAAAAAAGATCCTTAAGTGCTTTTTCTCCAATGTTAGGCTGTTTTTTTATATAATTTCTCTTTATTCCAGTTGAAATGCCTGTGGTCAATGGCTATATGGGGAGTGCTGCTGTGAGTACAGTGGGCTTTGTGATGCAGCATTTGTAGCTGATTCGGAGTAAAAGCTTCCACCTCCTCAGGGTAAACCTCCCCCAAAGAGCTTGTGAAGAGTGGTGATGTTTTATTAATTCTGCTGGTGGGGTTGTAAGTGATACAGCCTGGCAAGGGGGAGCGGCTGCTCAGCCCTGAGGTTCCTGTGCCCCGACATCAGGTGCATTTCAGAGCCCTCCAGGTGTGCATCAGCCCTGGGGACAGCACAGGCTCCTTCCACACCTGGGTTTCTGGCCAGTACAGCCACCTGAGGGACTGGGATTTCCCCAGTCCCAGAGCTCAGGGCACATTCCAAACCTGTAGCAGAAGAGGGAAGGATGTCGCTGTTGCCAGCTGAGACACCTCATCTGTGCCTGGAGTTTGGTTTTCCGCCTGTGCAAATGTTCAGTTAGAGAAGGGAAAAGACCCTCAGCTCCCTAAGGCTGTGTGCCTCCCCTGTGCACTAAATGCAGCTCCCTGTGCCCGCTGCCAGTGTGGTCACCATGCTGGAGCCCGGCCTGAGGGACACTTTTGCTCCTGCCAGTGTTTCCCTGGAGTGGATTGGGCTGGGCGGGCTCTGAGCGGTGATTCCCAGCCGGAGCCACGTTCCTCCCTCCTGAACTCCGGCAGCCAAACCAAGATCAAGCAGACATCTCTTAGCACTCAGAACAGAGCAGTGTCAGCTTTAGAGTTGTACGGTTCTGTTCCGAAGGCAGGGATCCTCCTGGGTTTGATGCCAGTGTGTCGCTGCGTTAGCTCGAGGCTTTGAACCTCTCCTTGGAGCACAGACAATCCAGGAGGCTCCGTGAGGCAGAGCTGCCTTCCCCCATCAGCACTGCAGGCCTTGTTTTAAGCAGTCTCCTTTTAGTGATGCCTCTGCTGTGACCAGGGGATGCTCAGTCCTTGTGGGTCCCTTCCAGCTCAGAATATTTTGTGATTCTGGGTAAAAACCAGAGTCAAAGTCAGTAGCATTGCAAAGTTCTGGAATCCCACCTGTGAATTTGCAAAGGCTGCTCAGCTCAGTAAGCTGGGCTCAGTAAGGCCAAATGCTGGGACCTGCATTTGGGTCACAGCAACCCCATGGGATGTTCCAGGTGGGGGCAAAGTGACTGGAAAGCTGGAAGGGACCTGGAGGTGCTGGTCAGCAGCGGCTGGACATGAGCCCAGGTGTGCCCACATGGGCAAGAGGCCAGTGGCACCTGGGTTGTCCCAGGACTGGGGTGGCAGCAGGACCAGGGCAGTGCCTGTCCCCTGAGCTGGCACTCCTGAGGGACTTCAGGTGCTTTGTCCAGTTCTGGGCACCTCATGACAAGAAGGACATTGAGGGGCTGGAGCGTGGCCAGGGAAGGGAACGGAGCTGGGAAGGGGCTGGAGCCCCAGGAGCGGCTGAGGGAGCTGGGAAAGGGGCTCAGGCTGGAGCAAAGGAGGCTCAGGGGGGCCCTTGTGGCTCTGCACAAGTCCCTGACAGGAGGGGGCAGCCGGGGGGGTCAGGCTCTGCTCCCAGGGAACAGGGACAGGAGGAGAGGGAACGGCCTCAGGCTGGGCCAGGGGAGGCTCAGGTTGGACACCAGGAAGAATTTCCTGGAAAGGGTGGTCAGGCCTTGGAAGGAGGTTTGGAGTCCCCATCCCTGGAGGTGTCCAAGGAAGGCCTGGAAGGTGGCACTGAGTGCTCTGGGCTGGGGACAAGGTGGGGATCAGGCACAAGTTGGACCCAATGATCTTGGAGGTCTTTTCCAACCTCAGTGATCCTGTAATAAATACAATCAATGTACACTAAGTTTTTCTTAGCACTATTTTTCCTTAGAGGACTAACTCATCATCTTCCAGCCTGTTCTACAGGACACTTAACAGAGGCATTTTTTGTTAATTTTCCAGGATTATGTTGATAAAGAAAAGGCCATTGCCAAGGCTTTGGAAGACCTCAGAGCAAACTTCTACTGTGAACTCTGTGACAAGCAGTATCAGAAGCACCAAGAGTTTGACAACCACATCAACTCTTACGACCATGCTCACAAGCAGGTAACCCAGTGCTGACAGCACAGTTCATCAGTTCATGTTCATCGTGGCGGTCTTGTTTGTGGTTACTACTTGGAGTTTCCCTGGTGTATCTGTTTTCCTTACTGGTCCAGGAATAAGTGTTTTATATCGCTGGGCAAGATTTTTATGCCCATCATCCATTTAAAAACACAAAACAACAACACAATCCCCACACCCCATTAGTGGGTTGGCATCAAGGAGCCACAATTCCGAAACACCCATGGGCAGGAAAGTGCTGGTGGTAAACTGGGGAGAGTACACATGGATGTGGATGGCTCCCAGCTTGCTTTTAGCTTAATACAGCCTTGGGGAGTGATGATTGCCCACGTGTGAGCATTTCAGTACCTGAGTCTGTGTTCTGTCAAGTTACTGAAAACAGATTAGGAAATAATGGTCTGTGTCAAAGGAATCCTGAGAAAGGAGCACTTCCCAAATTCTGTAATTCTCAGGAGAAGGTGGCTTTGGAGTCTCTGTGGAGCTGGCTTTTTTCCCAAGGTAGGGATGTACTGTAGTGTCTGCAGGGTGCTTCATGCTGCACAGTAAATAAAGGAAGTTCATGTGTTAGCCTGATCTGTTTGACCATTTAAGCTGCTAAATGAGATGTAACTGCACAGCAGATAGCAGTGTTGGGCTCCTCCAGGGCTGGAAGGGCTCAGAGGAGGGGTTTGATGTTCCTAGTCATAAATTCTAACAACACAATCATCAAAATGCTGGTAACTCGAGGAGGATGTGCTGTAGAGCTTGCAAAATAGCAGTGAACAACAGCTTAAAAACAAGAATGTGGCTTTAGAGTATGATTTTTGTGTGTGTGTGTGTATTAAGTGTAGGATATGACAGAGAATCTGCTTCCGACTAAGGGAGTCTTGTCAGGAATTCTCATGGCAGGGAGTTGGGCTCTGTAAGGAAGAGTGGTTTGGTAGAATGAAGAACAGAAATTCATTTATTCCCTCGGTTATTGGGCAAAAAGGGGTGGTTTTGGCCGAGCTCAGTCGTGACACCTGAGAGCAGAGAACTTCCTTGGAAGGTTTCCGTCAGCTTGGCTGAAACCCGAGCGCAGTGACCTGCATTTATCTGGGAGGTGGAAGGACCTGTTTGTGTCACATTCTTGGTGTGCTGATGCCATGGGATTCCGTGAACTCCTGCTCCAACCCTCGGTGACTAATGGGGCACTGACGTGAGGCTGGCCGGGCTCAGAGCTCTTCCAGCAGCTGGAGGTGCTGTGGAGGAGGAAACCAACCTGTGGAAAGCAATAAAAGGAGTCGTCAGCAGGAGTGGCCTGAGAGAAAAATGTCTTGTGCACACACAGGGTGGGGTCATCTCATCGGGAGAAAGAATTGGGAGGTTCTGATTATTTTGAGAGGAATTAACGTTCTTGGATAATTCCATCCATTGCAGTCACTTCAGGCAGGCTTTGGAGAAAATGAGCCTCCAAACTCTGGCTGCATCACCCAGCATTAATTTCTAGTTACAGAGGGATTTAAACAAAGAAGCAATCATGCTTTGCTTAGGGAAAAAATTGCTTGTCCAGCTTTGTCGGGCTGAAATGTGTGTGACCCCGCTGGGTCAGCGTTCAGGGAGTGAACTTGAAACCCCCGAGACAGAATGAAGGTGAATTTGCATAAGTAACATTATCTCGCTGCTCTGCTCCCTCCTGCTCAAGGGAGGCTCATTTCCAGCAGTCCACGCTAAATTTTAAAGTAGTTTAAAAAAAAAAAGCTGTGCTTCTGATACGTTGCACATTGATGTTTTATAGTTTGTCTCTTTGGACAAGAAGGCGAGGTTGCAGAAAGGTGAGCCTAAAGTTTTTGAGGAAAAACATGAACTTTTCCTAAAAGTAGGCCATCAGTTGCCTTTCTTGGAAAGAAAGGTCACTACAGTATCTTAGTTACAGCAACCCAGCTTGGTATACATTATCTGCAATATTTTGTTGTCTCAGTGGTAATTTTTGAGGCAACAGAGCTCATTTTTTCCTTTTTCTTGGCTCAGTTTCCACAGCATTTTTGCTTTTAAGTATTTTTAGTTCCACATCCCCCTGACGTTGAAGTGTTTGCTTATCCCTCTGTGGCTCAGCAAGCATTAGGCTGTCCCTGTAAATAGATGTTCCATCCTCAGATCCCTTTCCACTCCCGAGTTATAAAGACACTGTCTTGTATTCCAGGAAGGAACTCGGGATTATTGCCCAACAGGGATGATAGGTAAGTGTACTGATCCCAACCGGATGAATTTTGGACCCACCAAAATTGTGTCAACACCAAACAATTAAAGGGGAGGTTTATTATCTTTATTTCCTGCCTGTCCTGGTTCCATAGAGCATTTGGCTACATCTGAGTCAACCTCAACACCAAGTTTCTCTCCAAAAGGCAGCATTTCCTTACCTGGGAAAAGAACCTTCCACTTACTCTCACAAACCATTGGCCTGTTCCAGTCACTCTGCTTTAGCCATCGTGTTGGAGGTGGGCAGTGTTGTTTTGGAGCTGGTTTTAATTAGGTTGGTACCTAAGATGAGAAGTGCAGCTGTTTTAAGGACCAGTCACCCTCTGGTCAGCACATGTCCTGTCCCTCTCAGGGGACTGAAAGCAGCTGGAGTGGGTGCAGGTGGCCCTGCAGGAGGCACAATAAGCTCAGTTCTCTCATACACCCTTCAGGGAGCAACTGGAAAAGGCTGGGTCTCACAACTCCTTGGACAGCTGCTGATGTCTTTAATGCTGGGGTTTTTTAGCTGTAGGGTTTTGATCTTGAAGGCCTGGTAGGTTATGAACGGTCCCACTTCTGATGGTGCCCAGTTCTGACAGTCAACAGAGTAATAATTAATAATAATTAACAGACAAAAGGTGGCAAATGTAGAAAGAAAACTTCTGGAGCTAACAAGGAGCTTGGGTAGTGAGGATGGACCCAGTGTATATCCCTGGAAGGGTTCAGGGCCGGGTTGGGCAGGACTTGGAGCAACCTGGGATAGTGCAGGGTGTCCCTGCCCATGGCAGGGGGTGGAACAAGGTTATCTTTACGATCTTGTCCAAGCCAAACCAGTCTGAATCACAGTGATTCTGTGATTTTTGTGCTGCTTTCCTGTAGATCCACAATGTCCTGATCCTTGGGAGCTCATGCAGTCCTAGAACACTCTGGCCTCAGTGGGAATGTGTCCTTAAGGCATTACACCTGTGAGGGCTCTTTATTTGGTTTGGGGTTTTGACATCAAGATGAAAACCCTGTGTTAGATTTGTGTGAAGATGAGTGTGAGCCCCTTATCTGGGTTGTGCCCAGTCTGTGTATTCCTGTCAAATAAACCTGGATGTGCCCAGCACCCGGAGCAGCCTGCAGGAGTTATGGTTGGAATTACCTTGTGTGTCAGTTATGTAGCATTTACAGTCAGCTTTTACTCTGGGGGGTTTTTAACAATCCAGGAACTTGGAGAATCTCGCACCATCACCTCGTTCCGCTCATGTGCCTGCTGAGGGCTCGAGCTGTTTACTGAGTCACTGACCCAACAGAATCAAAACATTCCCCTTCTGCATTCCCTGGGAAAAACAAACGCGTTCCTGAGTGAACCTGTGCCAGGTTCCCTGGGAGAACACAAACCAGCATTGAAATGCAGGCTTTTATGTAGCTGGTTTTCTCCCCTAAGTGTGTGGTGTTTGGGAGGTGTAGGTGATTAATTCTGCATAGATTCTCTTTGTAAAAGGACAAAGGGAATGTGTTCCATAAAGAAGTTCTTTGGGAAAGAGGGTGGAACTAAGAACTGAAAGTATAGATGTGCAGTTCTCTTTGTGCCCTAATTAGCTGCATCTTTGCTTCTCATGCCAAGGGAGAGGGATCTGTGCAAGCACAATAAAATTACCAAGACAGTCACTGCTGGGGTTGAGGAATACTCTGAATGCAAACCCTGACCTTTGTGTTTTGGGGAGACTTCCAAAACTTTGGGCCTCCAAGCACAGCTTGAATGGAGAGGACTGAGGAGGGAATCTCTGAGATACTTAATTGTGTTACATGGGAGGTTCTTCTACTCCAGAGATGCTTTACCCTCAGAAAACCCATCAATTAACAATAAAGGGGCTACAAGAAAACTGAAGAGGGACTTTGGACGAGGGCATGGAGTGATAAAACCAAGGGGAATGGGTTTAACTGAAAAGGGAATAGGTTTGGATTAGAGATGATGAGGAAATTCTCCCCAGTGAGGGTGGGGAGGCCCTGGCACAGGGTGCCCAGAGAAGCTGTGGCTGCCCCTGGATCCCTGGCAGTGCCCCAGGCCAGGCTGGACGGGGCTTGGAGCCACCTGGGACAGTGGGAGGTGTCCCTGCCATGGCAGGGGTGGCACTGGGTGGGCTTTAAGGTCCCTTCCAACCTAAACCATTCTATATTTTTCTTAACCCAGCTAAGAAAAATATTGATTCCTCTCAGGGAGGAAATTAAGATGAAATAAAACAGCATTTGCAAGCCATTTCCCCTCTGTTCTTTTCACTTCATTTATGAGCGTGCAGAGAATGTTGATGACCAAAGATAAGCCAGGCTTGTGTTCTCACTTCAATAAAATGATCAAGGTTGCCATCCTTTGAGCTTGTGTTTAATGGTGTCGTTCACTCCCAGAAGCTTTTGGGGCAAAGAATCGAGCAGACATCAAAAGTTCAAAAAGCCAGAAATCTGCTGGCACAGAATGAAAAGTACATGATTATTATTTTATTTAATGTGGGTTGGCAGAGAAACATGAGAACAATGGCAGGGGAGGAGGGGGCTCTGATGTCATGGGAGCTGCCTCCCGTCTGGAGCCCCAGAGGTGGATCTGCTCTGACCCATCTCAATACGAGGTTTGGCATGAAAGTCTCACATCTTCAGGTCCGGTGCCACAGTGTGACAGTGCTTTTGTCTTGTGAGAATAACAGGGGCTCTTTCTGCTCTGCACTTTTAGGCAAAGAATGTCTCTCAGTGGGCCTCAGTTCAGTGATGCTGTGTGACTTTGTCACCTTAAATGGAGAAAATCTATTTACTGCTGGTCCTGAGCCTGTAAAGCTCTGCACCCCAGCTGGAACTGGGAAGGTCTTGCCTGGTACCATCTCATCAGCAAAATCTGGTGTGTGCTGAGGTTTTTCGTGGCCCTGAGGCTGCCAGAGCTCCAGGAGCGCTTGGACAACGCTCTCAGGCACAGGGTGGGGTTGTTGGGGTGTCTGTGCAGGGCCAGGAGTTGGACTGGGTGATCCTTGGGGGTCCCTTCCTACTTTAGGACATTTTGTGATGATCCAGTGGTTTTCCTGCTGCAGCAGTTCCTGACTCCTGCTCGCCCCCTTGATTTCCGCGCTTTGCGCTGCCCGGGGTGGGCTCCCAGGAGCTTTGCAGCGGTGCTGCGGCGCAGCTGGCTTAAGCTGATCTGTGAGAATTGGAAGGTACTGGGGGTGTTTGCCAGTTTGGCCCCTCCTGAGCCATGCAGGGACTGGGAGATAATCCAGCGCTGTGGCCTCTTTGTGCTGGAGTCCAGAGGGAGCTGCAGATTTGATACCAAACCTGCTCTTCAGGAGCTCGATTTGCACTCCTGTGGAAATGCGGAGACGAGTTCGGAATTTTGTTAGAAACAAGGCTGGAAACTTAAAATACAATTCTTTGTTCCAAAGCTGAAGGGGGTGGCAGCTATTAATAAACCCCAGGGAGGCTGGAGGTAGTGAAGCACTGCCTACAGCACGTGGAAATCTGGAGAAATTTTATGTAAGTGCTGGTGATTTGTGTTGCTGCTGGTCACTGCAGTGTGGCCCTTCTGACAGCTGAAGTAATAAACCAGCAGAATATTCCTTGGCTTTATGCTCCCCATGATCCTCCAGTTTGAAAAGACGTTGCGGCTTAGATAAACTGCTGCTTTCTCAGAAAACACACTGCCCATGGAGAAAAAAATACCCCTTAATTTTGAAATCCTGTAGTAGCATGAAGCATGTGTTTGATTTCATACAGGTTTGGTGGCTCTAACTCTGTTGAAAAAAATCATTTTCTTGCTAAGCACAATGGGAAGACTTAAAAAGGGAGGATTCACCCCGAAAGTACGAGTTCCCAGGGCTCCTTTTGGAGGGGAGAAGCTCCCTGAGGATGGTTGAGTGGCTGTGTTAAATCCTTGCTGGAATTTCTCCGTGGTTCTGGGGAAAGGGCAGTTCCGTGCCCATCCAGCCTCCCTCACACCCACACATATGGTGTGGTCCAAAAAGTCATTTAGAGATTTTGGGGGATTAGAATAACGAACACTCTCCTCAGGATTAGACGGGAATTTCTTTCGTGTAAGCTGATCTTAGATATCTGTTTAGTTCAAATGATTTCCTGGGCAGGCTGAGACCTGGAGTGTGTGAGCAGCATTTCAGTGTTCCCTTCACCCTGTGAAATTGTACTTCAGGCTTTGGATTGCTTCCTCCCAGTCAGGACTGGGGGGCAGGGCGGGCATGGCTGTAGTGAGCTGGTTACCCACTCTTTGTGGGGATGAATCCCTGGATTTGGTGCTGTATTTGAAACAGTAAGTGAGGGGAGTTACAGGTTATTTTGAAAAATTCTGGGTGTTTGTCATTCCTGCAGCAGGTTGTTCTTACAGATGAGCAGTGTGGGCTCCTGTTTTCCTGCCTTTCCCTGTCCCAAGATGCATTTAGGGAAGATAATGCAGTCCAGCCAGGTCTCTTGCAGACTTGGAGTCGTTTCTGGTGATGGGTGTGTTGGTGTAGGTCAGTCTCAGAAGCTGAGCCATGTTCTGTTCCATGTTTTACATTCCCGAGGAGCTGGCACGGTGCATTTGTGGAGCTTTTCTATCCTGTACTTCCCCAGCAAGACCCTTTTTCCTCCTGACTCCTGTGTGACAAAAAGAAACTCAGCCTTGAGATCTCTTGGTCCTTTGTAAAACCAGACCAACTCTTCCCCAGTTTTGGAAGTACCAAATTCTCAGCAGTCTTGACACCAGGGGCAGTGGTTTGTCATCCTAAAGGGCCCAGGTTTGGGTGCAGCTGGGAGTTGCTGTGGTGCATATTCTGGACTTACAGTGCTTTGGGGTAGTTCATTTGCTTCACACCTCTAAATTGGAAGTGTTGACAGTGGGAGGTTTGGGGGAGCAGAGACACACAAAGGTCAGCATTTAATAGTGGGCATTTAATTCTGTCTGCATTCAAATTGCCATGTAATGGAGGCAGGAGAGCTCGGGGGCAGCTGCATTGTCCCCAGCAGCCCTGAGCCCCGTTTGTGTCCCGGGGGGTGATCAGGACCGTGCCCGGGGGCACAGGGGGCTCTGAGTGCTCCATTGCACCTTCCTCTCGAGAGGAAAAGGTCACAGTTCATGTCTGGTGTAAATAGCTGGGTCATGTTTTTTTCCAGATGGATGAGTGATCTCGAGACTTGGCATCAGCCCCCATTAAATAGTTTTGTCAGCTGTTGGTGGCTGTAACTTCCCGGGGCATTTCAGACACGCTTTCGAAATCAGCATGAAAAAGCTGATAGCATTGCTCAGTCCATCTAGTTTATTTTTTTTCCTTCCTCTTGGAAAAAAATTTACTCTTCAACATTTAACATACACCACAGAACCCTTGAGCCCTTTACTTGTCCTGGTGAAAGTAGCTCTGCTGTTCCAGGTGGGATCATTGCTGTGTCCGTGCGTGTCCGTGTGTGTTCCCCCTGCTCCAGCCCCCGGCTCGGTCCCGTGGCTCCGCTGGCTCCGCTCCCGCTCCGTAGAATAGCTGGCACACTCCCCCACAGCTCTCTAGTAATGCTTGCTTGGTTTTTTTTTCCTCTCTTCCACTCTTGTTATATTTTTACTTTCTTTTTTTCTTTGTGATGTGACGTTTTCAGCTGATGTATTGAAAGCAAACCCTTCTAATTTGGGAGTCCAGATCACAAGAGTGAGTTTCTTTCTACTGGTGTCTGTAGTTGTATCTTTTTTGTGTGTCCTCCCCTCTGATTTTGGTAACAATCAACCACATTTAGTAAATACAATTAGGTAAGAGAATCCTCTGTCTTGTCCAATCTCCCCCTTTTTCACAAAGCAATGTTCTCTTTACATTGGGCCAGCTTAATTCCTCTAATTTGAGCTTTGGATTGGTTTCCAGATCCACTGTTTCTGTGTGTGGCAGTCTGACTCTGCTCCAGGAAAGAGGCAGAGTCAGCCAGCCAGAAGTATTTAGAATTCACCACTGATTTGTACATCCTGTACAAGAATTGTTCCAAAGTGACTCCTGCTCTGAGTCCCGTTAGTCTCTCAGGCCCTGCATGAAATGCCTGAAAAACATGAAACTTTTTCCAAAAGCTGAGTACAGGATGCGTGCTGGAACTGGGCCCTTTGAAAGGGTTTTGAATTGTGCACTAAAAAAGAACAATGAGTCCCTTTAGGATGGTAGAGGTCTGTCTTTGTTGCTTTCTGTTACTTAAACTTCTGTAGAGCACTCTAAAAAAATGTTGTGAATATCCACATATATTCCAAGGAAAACCAGCAGCCTCTTCTCCTAGTGCTCTGAGACAAGGACTTTCCAAAATGTTCTGAAGTCTTGGATGTTTATTTTCTATTAGAATTGGCTACCTAGACTTCCTCAGTGATGTTAGGATGTTTGAAATTCCTTGGGATTGGGTTTGCTCCCTCCCTCATGATAAGATTTCTGGGGAACTTGGTGCTTCTGCCCCCCCCAAGTATTCAACCCCAAGATACCCTCCTGCCTTTAGAGCAGTTTGTTTCTTGAGAGACCCCCTCAGAACTACTGTCAGGAAAACAAGTAACTGGTTGTGGTGTATGTTGTATTCTGGATTTGCTCATGAAATCATTTGCATGGGATTTTTGGCTCCTTCTCCAATGTAATGGTACATTGCTTTTGTCAGATGTCATTCCTGGGTACCTCTGGCACCAGCTAATCCCTCCTGTCCTTTGGCCCATGCTCTTGACTCGTGTCATGCACTGTTTGTCAAGTACATCTGCACCCTGCAAGAGCAGCAAAGTAAACAATCCTTCTTCTTTTCCCCTTTTCCTTCCAGAACTTGCTTGTTGCTTCGAAATCAGCTTTGTTGTCCATGCTAAAGAAAACCAGTAATGTTGATTGGAAAGGGATATACACTGAACGTGAATTCCTAGCCAAAAGTGACCACCAGTTGTCTTTTCCTTCAGCTGCTGGGAGGATGGCAATGTGCTCCGTGGGGTTTGTTGAGCTAAGATGCTGTTGCTGCATCCTGGCTCAATAAATGTCCCTGGGGAGGGGCTTGACACCGCAATTTCCAGTGCTACAGCAAAGAGCTGCTCTTGGATAAACCACAAACAGCTTTGATCTGATCCGTCCCTGCTTTCTTTTGCCTCAGAGGTTGAAAGATCTCAAGCAAAGGGAATTTGCTCGCAATGTGTCGTCGAGATCCCGGAAAGATGAGAGGAAGCAGGAGAAAGCCCTGCGGCGCCTGCACGAGCTGGCTGAGCAGAGGAGGCAGCCTGAGTGGTGAGTCTGGGTGGTCCCCAGCACCCCTGGAGCCCGGGGGCTGCAGCCCTGGGCTGGCATTCCTGCTCTGGGATACTGCATAGGTTTTGAGGGCAAAGCTTCACACTGGTGTTTGGGGCTCGTGCTGTGGTTTCGGTAGGAGTGAATTCACTAAACTGATCATGCAGAGCATCCCCAAATTGCTTTATCCAGCAATACATTTTCTTCAGGAATTTAATATTACTAAAAATTTTGAGTGGCTGTATAATGATATTTTAATGCACATGTCTGGGTACAAGAGCACTTGAACTGTGTGAGATTGTCTCAGCTGAGGGCTGGATCCTCCTGCAGAGGGACAGGGACACCAGTCAGCTGTGTTCTCTCTCTCCCTGTTCCACAGTGCTCCTGGAAGTGGGCCCATGTTCAGGACCACCACGGTGGCTGTGGACGAGGAAGGTGGAGACGACGACGATTCCGCAGCCAACAGCGGGTCCTTCATCCAGACGAGCTCCGGCCAGGCCGCGGAGATGAGCACGGACAGAGGCTTCCTGAACACTGGACAAGGCACCGTGATGCCAGGCCAGACGCCCGCCCAGGGGGCACAGGCCATCAGCTTCGGCATTAAGAGCTCTTTGGGAACCCCGCTGCAGAAGATCGGAGTGTCCTTTTCCTTCGCCAAGAAGACCCCAGTGAAGCTGGAGACCATCGCTTCTGTTTTCAAAGACCACGGGGAGGAGTCCAGTTCTGCAGACGGGGGAAAAGGTGATGAGAGGGGCTCCTCGGAGGCCGGCAGCCTGCAGAAATCTGGGGAGGGTGAAGGCACCAATAATTCTGATGGCAAGGCGGAGGACGATGACCAGCACGACAAGGACAGCGGGGCTCTGGCCAGCACCTTATCCAAACTGAAGAAGATGAGGCGAGAAGATGGACCAACGGCCGTGGAACCGGAATATTACCACTACATCCCCCCAGCCCACTGTAAAGTAAAGCCCAACTTTCAATTCCTGCTTTTCATGAAGGCTACCGAGCAAACGGAAGCTGAAAACGTGAACAAAAAAAACGCGCACGAGGTGAAAAAGGGGAGTTCCCCCAAACCCAAACCAGGCAAGCACACGGAAAAGGCTGCTGAGAGCACGGGGCAGCAGAAGGAGCAGACTACTACTGAAAGTGCAGCTCAGCAGGGCAAAACAGAACGAAAAGACATCCCAGAGAATGAAAATACACAGGAGAGCAAACACCTTCCAGAGAGCAACCCCCCCGAGCCACACACTGCTAAAGAAGCTCCTCCTTCTGCCTCGGGCTGCAGAGATGGCTCTGAGGGACCAAAGCACCCCACGGGACCTTTTTTCCCTGTTCTGAGTAAGGACGAGAGCACGACGCTGCAGTGGCCTTCAGAGCTGCTCATCTTCACCAAAGCTGAGCCCTCTGTGTCCTACAGCTGCAACCCCCTGTACTTCGACTTCAAGCTCTCCCGGAACAAGGATGCGAAAGGGAAAGGGGCGGAGAAGTCCAAGGATCCAGGGGGGCTTTGTAAAGACAACACTCAGAGCACAGAATCTGGTGAGGTGAGCAAAGCCAGGGAGGCTGAAAGCGTAGGGAACAGTTCTGCTCAAAAAATGGTAAACAAGTCCCAGGGCAAGCAGGAGTCCTGTCTGGGAAGCGTCGGTAAGGGAGAGGGGGAGGACAGCAGTAAGAGCATAACGGGTAAGAGTAAATCTGGAAGGTCCCATAAACACAAAAAGAAAAAGAAACACAAAAAGTCCAGCAGACACAAACACAAACACAAGGAGGAAGCTGAGGAGAAGGCCCGGAAAGCTGAGCCGGGGGAAGAGAAACCCAAGAAACGGAAAAGGCACAGGCACAAAAAAGGTAAATCCTCCCTTTCGACAGAGTCAGACCGGGCACTGAAACCTGAACTCTCCGAAGACTGCAGCCATTTCCAGAAGAAAAAGCGATGCTCCCAGGAGTCCCAGAGGAAATCCCTGTCTGCTGAGGAGGGAAGCAGCGGTAAAAAAGAGGACGGGGGTAACTCCTGCCAAGAGCACGGCAGCAAAAAACACAAGGCTGAGCTGCAGCAGGTGCCTGGTGCGAGGAGGCGCTGCCCGGCTCTGTCCCAGGCCCGGAGCGGCCGCCGGAGCCGGCAGAGCAGCGGCGACTACGACAGCGACGAGGGCTCCCCCGGCAAGCACTGCCGCCAGAAGTCCCCGTCGCAGTACAGCGACGACTACGACTCGGGCAGCGAGCACTCCCGCAGCCGCTCCCGCTCGGGCCGCGGGCACTCCTCGCACAGGTCCTACTCCAGCAGCTCGGACGCGTCCTCGGAGCACAGCCGCTACAGCCGCCGCAGGAGCTACTCGGACGACAGCTACAGCGACTACAGCGACCGCTCCCGCTGCCACTCCAAGCGCTCCCAGGACTCGGAGGATGACTCCGACTACAACAGCTCAAACCACCGCTCGAAGCGGCGCAAATACTCCTCGTCGGAAGATGACTACAGCTCGAGCAGGAGCAGGTCCAGGAGCCGGAGCAGGAGCCGCACTCACCCTCGAGGCCGGTCGAGATCGAGGAGCCGGGGCAGGAGCCGCAGCAGCAGCTGCAGCCGCAGCCGCAGCAAGAGGAGGAGCCGCAGCGTGACGGGCCGGAGCTGGAAGCGCAGCCGCAGCTACAGCCGGGACCGCAGCCGCAGCACCCGCAGCCACTCGCAGAGGTCCCTGTCGCGGAAGGGCTCGCGGGGCCACGAGAGCCCTGAGGAACGAAGGTCCGGCAGAAGGGACTTCATCAGGTCCAAGATCTATCGCTCCCAATCTCCCCACTATTTCCGGACAGGCCGAGGTGAAGGGTCGCTGCTGAAGAAAGAGGATGGCAAAGGAGAGGATCTGAAAGGATCTGGCTCCCTCTCCCAGAACAGCAGCGGCTCCGGCACGGGGCGGGCCTCGGAAGGGGACTGCAGTCCTGAGGAGAGGAACTCTGTCACTGCAAAGCTGCTCCTGGAAAAGGTGCAGTCCAGGAAGGTTGAGAAGAAGCCCTGTGTCACTGATGAGATGCTGTCAGGGGCAAACAAGGTAGGCATAAAGCTCAAAGATCCTCCCCAGGGCTACTTTGGCCCCAAACTGCCTCCTTCCTTAGGCAACAAACCAGTTCTCCCTTTAATTGGGAAGCTGCCAACCATTCGGAAACCAAACTCCAAAAGATACGAGGAGTCTGGCTTGGAGAGGGGCGAGGAGCAGGAGCTGTCGGATGCAGAGGATGGTTCCCAAGGCATGGAGGAGGGTCAGCTGGCTGGCCAGTCTCTCCTGGAAGATGTGGTGATGGTAATTCAGGACAAACCTCTGGACGAGCAGAAATGTGACGAAGCCGCCGTGGAGATACCGTCCCTTCCCCTGGACGCGCCGGCGCTCCCCGAGTGCTTTGGCTCCGGAGATCTGGTGATGCCACACAACTTCCTCTCAGATCCGAGCGATGGTGACGGGCTGGAGCCTATGGACGGGGGCAACCAGCCAGTCCCAGTGGAAACCAGTATGATGCCCTTAGTTCCAGATGTCGAGCACTTTCCTGGCTACGTGCCTCAGAGCGGGGAGCCGAGCATGGAAGGGGATCGGGAAGGGGGAGAAGATTCCTCTCTAGCCCCGCTGGAGAGCCAGCCCATCACCTTCACCCCCGAGGAGATGGAGAAGTACAGCAAGCTGCAGCAGGCTGCCCAGCAGCACATCCAGCAGCAGCTGCTGGCCAAGCAAGTCAAGGCCTTCCCCGCCTCGGCCGCCCTGGCGCCGGCCGCGCCCGCGCTCCAGCCCATCCACATCCAGCAGCCGGCGGCGGCGTCGGCCACATCCATCACGACGGTGCAGCACGCCATCCTGCAGCACCACGCCGCCGCCGCCGCCGCCGCCATCGGCATCCACCCCCACCCGCACCCGCAGCCCCTCGCTCAGGTCCACCACATCCCCCAGCCGCACCTGACGCCCATTTCCTTGTCCCACCTGACCCACTCGATTATTCCGGGGCACCCCGCCACGTTCCTGGCCAGCCACCCCATCCACATCATTCCGGCGTCCGCCATCCACCCGGGCCCCTTCACCTTCCACCCGGTCCCTCACGCTCTCTACCCGACCCTCCTGGCTCCCAGGCCCACGGCCGCCGCCGCCGCCACGGCCCTGCACCTCCACCCCCTGCTGCACCCCATTTTCTCAGGACAGGACTTGCAGCATCCACCCAGCCACGGCACATGAAGGACAAAATGAAGGAACCTCGGAGGAAGGAGAATATTTGGCGTTTTGGGAAGGGGTTGGAGTCGAGCCAGCAGGCAGGTGAGGCCTGAGCACTTCCTTTCACTCTTGAGCAGCCAAAGAAGCCGGAGGCTCGAGGGCTGGGCTGTTGGCTGTATCCGCTCCCAGGGATGTCTCGCTCCGACACCTCCGCGCACGCAGCAGCACCGCTCCAGAAGAACCATTTCACCTTTGGAACAATGAGACACTTGGAAAGGCTTTTTTTCCCCTGGATTTTTACACTTGGTCATCTTCCTTCTGCCGCCTTGTATATGATAAATGAGGTTTCATACACACTAATAGGTTCTCTAAAAATCCTTTTAATGAGGTCATCTAATTAAAATAGCATGATTGAATCTGGCTTGTAATCGGCGATGGAACATCGGGAGCTGTTGGCTGCGGAGGGGCTGGAGGCCTCGGTTTTCAGGCAGTGCAGGAGGTTCCTTGGCCCCTGTCACTGCACACGTGGGTTTTTCTTGGTGTGAGCAGCAAAGGTGGAAGTAAGATCTTGGTGTAAAGAGGAGGAGGAGCTCTGTGTGTGGGCCCAGAGCTCCCATCCTTCTCCATCCTGCATCCGCGTTCTCCCGCGCCAGGACCATGCCTGGATATCCCAGACTGGAGAGGGGTTCTCGGGTTAGGGGTAGGGATTCCAGTCTGGGCTTTGACCACTCTTCTCCTGAAAGCGGGGAAAAAAATCACTGAATTCCATCTTCTGTGGTGTTGGGAAAGAGGCACTGGGATGGGAGAGAGAAGGAAAATCCTGTTAGGAATTGAAGCAATACAGAGGACGGGGGAGCGCGGCCGGGGTGTAAAGCGTGTTCTTTCCTCTGTAACACTGATGGTTTCCTTATTAATTTATAGGATTTTTTTTTTTAATGTAAAGAATTGCACTGAACTCTGTAAACAAAGATGCTGCTTTTTGTAGCTCCTATCAAAGGTTACATTTGTAGTATATCGCAATAATATTTTTTACAGCCAGTTCTTAGTGGTACTTGTTCTGGTGGCTTCTGTGTAAATATGTTTGCTGTAGGTGACCCAAGACACTTGTAAAGGTTCAATTTATAGTTTCAGCTAGATGCAGAACAACTAAGCATGTATATTTTATCGAGCTCATGTATTTTTGAAGTTTTTATGTACTATAAAATGTAAAAACAAAACAAAAAAAATTCCTCATTTAGAATTTTGCAGAAGAAAAAAAACCCAACAGGTGAGACTTGGGCAAGCTGAGGGGTGTGGGGTAGCAGTGACTCTGGCAGGTAATGCTGCATTCCTCCCTGCCATAGGAATGGGCACTGGAGCAGCCTGGGGAGCAGCAGGAATTCGGGGTGCTCCCAAGGTATAGATAGCCCTTTTTTCCCCCTTTTTCCTTTCCTTTTCTCGCCCTTTGGAAGCGGTTATGTGCAGACCCTGCTGGTGCAGGAGGAGCGTTGGGACGGTTCCCATCCCAGGCCCAGGGTCACCCCGAGTTACTCCGTACGGGATTTCCCTGTTCTCCCAGCGTCAGCCCGACTGCAGGCGGCACAGCCCGTGGGGCACCACCGCTGCAGGGGGCATTTCAGAGCAGCGGGGGGATGCGGTGACATCCCCGTCCCTTTCCTTGTCCCCCATCCCCGTCCTCTTCCCTGTCCCCTCCTGGAGCGCAGCACGAGACCAGGCAGAGTCAAAGGATCAAAACCCCCTGAGCTCCCTCACCGTGTAAACAAGAAATTGGAGCAGGTCAGAGTGACAGCAGTCACAAAAAGGGGACTCAATTTCCTGTAAATACCGAACAATTCAGTGTTACTGTCAGAGCTGAGCTTTGTAGGGCCCGTCCGTGTCCTGGCCCCGTCACACTGTGGGCAGGGATTGTTTTTGGACTTCAGGATAGCGCTAAAATAATTAACCTGTCATTACTTAACGAGCATAAACACACTGTATTTAACTTTGTCACATAAGATATATATATAAATATATATATATGCTGTAAAATGAGGGAAAAAAACCTTTCTAATAAACCAATGATTTGTGGAAAAAAAGATGCGGTGGTGCGCGGTGGTGTGGAGCTGCTGTGTAGAGCACCAGCCCCTCCTTTCCTAACCAAAGGCCCTGATTTGGTTAAAGGAAAAAAATCCCAACCCCTGCATGCCAGCAGGGTCGGGGCCCAGGCTGCCACCTGCCCTTGCCTGGCGGTGGCCCTGGGAGGAGGTGGCTGATTAGGGACGGTGCAAAAGTGCTGGAAGAAACAGGAAATTAAGTAATTGGACAGAAGAAAGAATCATAACTGCCCTGAGGGGGTCTGGTGTGGGCTCCAGCTGGATTCAGATGCTGCTGCCAGCCGGGGACGAGACCTCCCGAGGAGGAGCAGCTGTCCCTGAGTCCGGTGTCCTTTTCTCCCGGGGCACGGACCTGATCCGGGCTCAGCTAAACCCTTCCCACCCCTCGGAGCTCTGCCAGGGCTTTGGGCAAATCCTGCTCTCTTCCAACTGCAGCTGCTCCAGGGCAGCCGAGAGGCTCCAGCTGCTCCGAAGGGCTGGAGCAGCCCCGGCTGCGGGGACTGTGTCCCCATCAGGGGCCAAGGTGCCGTTTGGCTCTGCGGGGGCCCCGCCGTGCCCCCAAGACCCCCCGACTCCCCTGTCCCGCTTCCCACCTGCAGCTTCAGAGATGGAGAGGAGGAAAGCCCCGTTTCACACGGGCTGGCTCCCGGGGAGCTGCTCCGGGGCCTCTCGCGGCCACCGGCTCTGGGTTGGCACAAGGAGCCCCCGGAGCTCTCGGGCAGCCCGAGGGTCCTTAATTAATAAGAGTTTAAATTAATTGTGCAGGTGGGTTCAGGGGCTGCCGCCGCTGTCCGGGCAGGGCTGAGTCCCCGTGGCTGTCGCAGGCCTGGCTTGGTTGTGGGCACCGGCTCTTCCACGGGGACGGGGACAGGGATACACCTCGTTCGCTTGGCTGTGGGCTGTCCCCGCCCTGCCCCCGGTCCCTTACCAGAGCCATTGCCCTGCACAGCACCGGTGCTGCCGGCCCTCTCTCCCCCGGCACGGTTTTGGGGTGTCCCTGCCCTGGGGAAGGGGACGCAGTGTGGGGGTGATGTTCGGTGCTGGCGGGTGCGGTGCTGTCAGCTCCATCCGGCTGCGGAGCGGATATCGGGGGCGATGGAGGGGCCCTGGGCCCTGCTTGTCCTCCCCCCTCCTCGCCACATTTCCGCTGGTAGGGACTTCCCGCACCCCGAAATAGCCACCCCGAGATGGACATGCCAAAATAGGCACCCCGAGACCGGCACCCCGCGGCGGGCTGGGTGCGGCCCCGGCGGGCGGTAGGCTCAGGCTGCCTTGGCCGTGTCCCCACCCTGTCGCCGTGTCTCCCGGTGGCACTGCCACCTCCTGTCCCCCGCCCTGCTTCGGCCGCATCCATCCCCCCGCACCTCTCTGGCTCCCTGCAGGAGCGGATGTGCCTCCGGGGGGCCCTTCCTGTGTTCCCCATTTCTGCTGGCCCCGTCCCCAGCTGCGTCCCCCGAGATAAGGCAGGGACACCCCGGGGCGGGCTGTGCCGGGGCTGTGGCCACATTTTGGGGCGACGATGGGGCCGCTGCGGGTGCTGCTGCTCCTCGGAGGGCTGCGCCTGCCCCCCATCTTGGGACTTCTCCAGGACCCCCCCGCCATCTACGAGGGACCCCCCGGCAGCTATTTCGGCTTCGCCCTGGATTTCCACATGAGCGAGGGAAGGTAGGGAGGCACCGGGGTGTTGGGGTCGGGCACGGCACCCGCCCTCCGACCCTGACACCCGCTCTGCCCCCCCAGGCCCAGCGTGGCGGTGGGGGCCCCCCGTGCCAACACCTCCCAGCCCGGCGTGGCTCAGCCCGGCGCCGTCTTCCTCTGCTCCTGGCCCCCCAACGAGACCCCCTGCCACCCCCTCCCCATCGACACTGCGGGTGCGTGGGCGCCGTGGGGCGGGGGGTGGGCGCGGGGGGGTGCCAGCTCCGCACATTCCCCCTCTCCCGCTCCCCCAGGGGACGAGAGCGAGAGCCAGGGCACCTTGGAGCTCCACACCTACAAGTCGCACCAGTGGCTCGGAGCGTCCGTCACCAGCTGGGAAGACAAACTGGTGGTGGGTGCATCCGGGGGGAATGTGGGCAGCCCTGGGTGGTGGCGGGGGGGGTACCCAGCCTGTCCCACCGCCGTGCCCAGGTCTGTGCCCCGCTGCAGCACTGGAACGCGATGGAGGGGCGGCACGAGGCGTTCCGCACCCCGACGGGAACCTGCTTCGTGCGGAGCCCGGGGCAGCGGCGCGCGGTGTGGTACTCGCCGTGCCGGGACCGGACCATGGCCAGCACCTACCGCCAGATGAACTACGGTGAGGGGGGGCCGGGGGCGGGGGGTGCCCCCAACCCCGCGTCCGTCTGACCCTGCCCTGTGCCCTCAGTGCACGACAAGCGCTACTGCGAGATCGGCTTCAGCGCCGCTGTCACCCCGGTGAGAGGGGACTTGAGGGGCTCGGGCACCTTTGGGGGCTGGGGCGCCTTGGGGGGGTCGGGGGGCGGCGTGGCCGGGGTGCCCCCCGGGATGCCCATGGGGTGCTGACAGAGATGCAGAGGGTGTGGCCAGGATGGGACCTGGGTGTCACAGCGGGGGATGTTGGGGTAGGGATGCTGAAATGGGGGATGCTGGAGTGGGAATTCCAGGAGGAGAGGTCCTGGGAGCGACGGGGATGCTGGGCTGGGGGTGCCAGGATGGGGGATGCTGGGCTGGAATATGCCAGGATGGGGAATACTGGGGTGAGGGATACTTGGGTGAGGATGCTTGGGGGAAATGCCAGGGCGCCCCGGGGTGGTGCTGAGCCAGCTCCTTCCGCAGGACGGGACGCTGGTGCTGGGTGCCCCCGGCGGGTACTACTTCACGGGTGAGTCCTCCCTGCCGCGCTGCCACCCCGGCTGGTGCTCCCGCGGTGCTCCCTTTGGGTGGGCACGGCGGGGGGAGGGCACCCCGGACGGGGTACCCCGTAAGTGCCGCCCGCAGTGGCACTGGCAGCCCAGGGCGTGTGGCAGTGGGTGCCCCGGCAGTGCCGGTGCTCCCCCCGCGGTGTCCTCCAGGGCTCGTGTATTCGGTGGAGCTGGACAAGATCCTCAGGCGCTTCCTCGGCACGTCCCTGCTGTGGCTGGGGAGCCCCGGGCGCCCCACGGCGCCGGTGTCCAGCGACTACGAGGACGGGTACCGGGGTGAGCAGCGGGCATGGGCACCCTGCCCCACTGCCAGCTCCTGCTGGGGCACCGCGGGGTCACCAATGCCCATCTCCCTGCAGGGTACTCGGTGGCTGTGGGCGAGTTTGATGGCAACCCCAAAACCAAAGGTAGGGCTGGGGGGGTGCAGGGAACAGGATTTGATGGGCCTGGGCACCCCGGGGCTCCAGAGTGACCCTGCTTCCCTTCCCGAGGGGGCTGGACAGGCTGTGCCAGGACAGGGGTCCCGTCCATCTCTGTGCCCTCATGCCCCCATGTCGCACCAGGGGTATCCCTGTGCCCACCCCAGTGCCGGGGGTATCCCCGTGCCCCCCTCAATGTCCCAGTGGGGGAACACTTAGGGCTCTCATCCCTCACAGAGTACGTGGTGGGGGTCCCCAACAAGAGCAACACGAGGGGTGAGGTGAGTGCTGCGGAGTGCCCAGTGCCGGTGCCTGGCCGAGGGGACACCAGGGAACACCACCACGTGTCACCCCGGGCTGGGGCTGGCATCTGACACTGCCCTGGGCAGGTGGAGATCTTCTCTGCGGGGGACACTCTGCGCTGGCTGCGGGGCATCCCCAGCGAGCAGGTACCCCTGCCCTGTGCCACCCCCGGTGCTCCACAGAACTCCTGCCCCCCATCCCAGCCC